>MINK01174350.1:0-10735 GCA_001735545.1 Phormia regina | reverse complement strand
AAATTTTATCTATTGAAATAGTTATTTAGAGACTTAATGTAGATATAGGGTTCATCTAAATAGATTTTTCACCCATTTGTTTCAGAAAATTGGACTTTAGGTATAACATTATAAATGTTATTCAAATTCAAGTTTAATAAATCAGTATTTTTAATATAACTTTTCTTATTTTCTGCTATAAATAAGTATATTGCATATTNNGTATAATAATACTTTGGAAGTAAAACTCTATTGTATTTATTTTTTCTGGAAATGTCTATTATTCAATTTAGAAATGATATTGACATAAATTTGAATTTAAAATAAAACATTTATTAAATTATAACACCAAAAAACTAGATTTCGGTTAATCGGTTGTTCGACACAAATTATTCGGTTTATTCGTTATTCGAAAATAGACAGTTTTAAATTATTCGAACAGTTAATCGACTAACATTAACCGGATAACCGAATGGCGGTTGATCGACTGGATACCCTAATAAGTGCATAGCAGTTTCTACGTGTTTTTTCAAATTATTTCGTGTAACTTTCGAATCGTTAAATATATTTCAAGGAAATTTCACATAGTTATTACCGAGGTTGTTTCCAACTATTTTGAGAATGCAGAAGTTTCTAGGTGCTCTTGGGATTGGTGGGAGGACCTCCGAAATGGGTGATTGTGCAGCCGTTTTGGAAAACAAACCCGGCGTTATGGTTCAAACAAGTGGATAGTCAGTTCATCACCGCTGGAATTACATCAGATTCAATAAAATTCCACACTATTGTTGGATCTATTGAAGCCAATGTTCTATGTGAGGTTTGTGATATAATTTTGCAGCCACCAGAAAGTAACAAGTATAAAATTCCCTCATTCGGAGGAAAAGCAGTTGAAGAAACTCCTATGCGATATAGAGTTAGGAGACAAGAAGCCATCAACACTTATTCGTGAGATGTCCACATTATCTTCTGGGAAACTATCAGATGAACTACTCAAGAATTTACGGATGCAACGTTTACCAAAACAAATGAAAGCTATCTTGTGCGTAAGTAGTCAATTATTAACAAAATTAGCACTTATGGCAGATAGGATTGCTGATACGTCTGAATCGTGGGAGGTAAATGCCGTAACCGCATCATCAATAAACACTGCTCTTGAAAAGAAAATTGAAGCACTCACCAAACAAGTCGAACCATTATCTTATCGAGGTCGTGCTCGTAGTTTTCAACACTCACGCACAAGGTATCCGTCCTCAGGTAAAAAAAGAAAAACCCTACAGCTGGTATCATTTTAAATTCGGTGAAAAAGCTATGAAAGCATCGGAAAACTAATAGGCTCCTCATCCATGGTGACAGGCGGGGCCAGCCGTGAAATTTGTCGCCTTTTTCTTCAAGATCATATGTCCAATTTAAAATTTCTTGTCGATACCTGTGCCGACGTATCCGTTTTTCCTGTCACATCATCGCAACTCAAACAAAACCCTTTAAAATAATTTGCTGCAAATCAATCTGCAATCAAAACCTTTGGCGAAAAAACGCTTGTATTAAATTTAGGCCCAAAAAGAAATTTTCGGTGGAATTTTATTCTGGCTGATGTTTCAAAGCCAATAATCGGTGCCGATTTTTTGAGCCATTTTAGATTTATTGATAACTTTTCACAATCACAAAGCGAAGGAACTTTAAATACAGAAACAAATCCTTTGACCATCAAATATATCCAAGAGAACTCATATTTTTCAAAATTGCTTAGAGAATCTCCTAATTTGATAGATCTTTCGTCATTTGCAAACCGTGTCAAATATTCTGTCACACATCACATTCAAACAAAAGGCCTACCAGTGCTAAAATTCGCAAATTATCGCCGGAAAAATTACAAATTGTTAAAAAAGAATTAGAAAAGATGCTGAAGCAAAAAATCTGTAGATTTAACCTTAAATGCTGTTACAGTTCCTGATAGGTATCCATTACCCACATCCACGACTTTGGATACATGCTTAGTGGTAAAAGTATATTCAGCAAGGTTGACTTGGAAAAAGCTTACCATCAAATACCTGTTGAAAAAGATGACATTGAGAAGACAGCAATTATCACGCCTATAGGTCTATTTGAATTCCCATGTATGATATTTGGTTTGTGCAATGCCGCACAAACCTTCTTAACGGTTCATAAATTAAGTTATCAGAGGTGTCGATTAGGTTAAAAACTTCTAATCTTTCAAAATATTTTGGAAAATACCTCAGTAATAAGTGTGTTAAATATCTTTGAAATATTTTGATTTATAATTTGTCTTAGAACCCAAACACAACCTAGCGGATTATTTTTTTTATATGAAGATTTGGGAACTAAAACAAATCAGCAGAATCCGCTGAAAATTAATATCTACTTTATTTTTACAACGGATTCTCAAAAGCTCTTATTTTCTCACTCTCCCTCTCTGCCGGTGTTGCCGTTGTGGCAAAATGAATCACATAGGTTTACATTAAATTTATATAAGAAAGAGATAGAAAGATTTGCCTTATATTTTTTATGTATGGAATTTATGAGAGGACTTTTTTTATATATGTAGTTTTGTTGTTGTCAAACACAAAAAAATATAAATAAACAAAAATAAAATATATATGAAATCCGAAATTCGAATGTTATGGGGGTAAAAAAGGGTAAAAACGGAAAAAATCAGTAACCTTATAACTCGCAAACTAATAATGATAAAAAATAAGTTGAATAGTTATCGTTATTCATTTAAAAAAATAATTGGACAGGTACTTTTTGAAAATCAGCTGTTTTAGGAAGAAAACGGGTAAAAACTGTATTTTGGGACTTTTTTGGCACCATATGTATCTTTGAAACCAATGAACATAGAGATAAAATTTATGTCGTATTCAATTTTTGATACATCGATGGGTGAAAAAAAGTACCAAAAAAGGGGTCAAGATGGAAAATTACATTTTATTCAAACTTAATAATGAATTCAATTACATTAAACATAGAAACATGAAATTAAGAAAATGTAGTCGTATATGGATAAAAATTCACAAGAGTGGAATTCGTGGTATTTAAAGATATATGGCCCTATGAGTAAGAAATCAAGAGGAGGGACTTTTTGTTACTTTTTATTCTTCTAATAGTCCTTTTTGAATTTTCTGTAATGAATGAAAACCTAAAAACATGAAATAAAAAACGCATGGTGCGATGTTGGAAAGAATTCAGAAAGGGGACTTCTTGGCACTTTTTCGTTCAGCTAATGGTACTTTTTGAATTTTCTATAGTTATGAACCTAGAAACATTAAATTAGGAATATGTGGTCTTTAGTTAACAAGAATCCATTAGAAGGGAGTTTGTGGTACTTTTTTGTTATTTTAATGGTACTTTTTGAGACTTCTATAATTATGAACTTAGAAACATGAAATTTGGTCTTTAGTTATTGAGAATCCATAAGAGGGGACTTTGTGGTAATTTTTTGTTATTCTAATGGCACTTCTTGAATTTTTTAAAATTATGAACCTAGAAATATGAAATTAGGGTTATGTCGTCCTAAGTGAATAAGAATCCATAACAGGGGACTTTGTGGTACTTTTTTTGTTCTTCTAATGGTACTTTTTGAATATTCTATAATTTTTAATGTAGATACATGGACCTAATTTAATGAAAATTCATTTGGGGACTTTTTCGTTCATATGATGGTTTCGAAGTCTGTGATCCCATGTCAAAACGGATTTCATGTCATTTTGAAATATCCTTTACTGTAGAAGAATTTTTCATAAAAAAATTAATTTTAATTTATATTATTATTCAATAAAACCCGCGCAACGCCGGATCAATCAGCTCGTATTCAATAAAACTCTTAAAAACGAGTCTCTCGTTTAAAAACGCGACTTTCATTTCCTCATTGCCTAAAACGGAATAAACAAATTTTCTTTATTATTATTTTAAAATAATAAAATTTTGCTAATTTCCCACACGCTGCTACCAAATACTATAAAATGTTTAATTGTCTACAATCTAAAATCACATAAAACAACACTAATCACCTGATATTATTGGCTGGAATCAAGAAGATGAACAAGAACAAGAAACTAAACTACAAAGAAATATCTTTAGTTGTATTTCTTTTTATAAGCAAATTTAATTCTTTTAGAACGGATTCATCAATTAACAACAATCAAATAGTACATTGCAAAAAAAAAAACAAACTTTCACTTCACTCACATTCACACGCCAGCCTGCCAGCCTCTCAAAATATCATGCGATTCATATAAGATTTAAAATTCCATAGCGAACATTTTTAAAAGATGCTTACGGATTGTGATGGAGGAAATACCGGTACAAGTCAAATGATTACGCATATACATACAAGTGGTCAGACGATTTGTTGATAGTGTCTAATTATGGCCACGAGTGTATTTTTTTATTTATTTATTTTTTTTTTTTTTTTAATTGAACATCAAGCATGACCATTTCATTCACATGTTGTTTAAATATTTAACTAATTAATAAAAACAAACAATAATTAAAAAAATAAATAAATAAAAAAAGACAAAAACAGTTTTTGGTTTTATAATTTATGACTGACTATATATATGATCATTGACTTTGTCTTTTGAGTAAGTTTTAATTAGTTTAAAAATATTTTTTTATTATTATTTTGTCAGTTGATTTATATATTTTTTAAAGCGGTATTTACATGATCGAACTGCTTTTAATTTACAAGTTTAAATGTAATTAATCTACAAGTATGTAATTGTTAATTGGTTGGATGTACAAAGAGAAATACATTCAATAGCTACTAATAAATACTCTAGGAAAAATAATTAAACTAAAAAAATAAATAAACATATTTATTTAAACTTAGAGTTATGTAATATTGTTAGATACACATTTCCTGTAGGTACGTTTATATGTGTGAAAACTATGGGATTCAAACGAAATTAATTTTTACTAAATTGACACCTTATAGTTGTAGGTTAAATAATATTGTGGGTTAAATTATTAACTAAGAAATTTTAAAAGTAATAATTCTACATTCAGAATTTAGGGGAATGAATCCAATAAAGATGCTAAAATTTGTGAGTTAATTTCACAACAAATGGATTAGCTAGAGAACGTCAAACAGTGCTTTTATATATCGCTGAATCTAAACGTGCTGCTTAGGAACTTCGAGGATTCACTTTGCATCATCTAATATGGTCTTGTGATGACATAAGATTTCGAATAGTCCTCTCCTAAACCTAACGTACTTAATTACTCTAAATAAGTGGGAATTAATAGGGTTATATTAGATCACTGATCAAGCGCTGATTTACAGGAAGAGAGAAAGGTAAATTTCGCTCTCCAAAATAAAAACTCTTTATAGAAAATTTGTACTAAAATTTAAGTAAATATTAGTTTAAATCATTCTCTTGTCAGTTTTTATTTTTATTGACAACCATATTTTGAATTTGATCAAAATAAGTCGGGGTTCACACACAGCAATTTTTCTTGCCGTAATTATGACTTTGTAGTCGAGACAGGTCAAGAGAATGTAAAAGTTTAGTATTCTCTTCTCCTCTCTCTCTCCTATAAACTCGGAATTGCAGCAAGAAAAATTGCTGTGTGTGAAGCCGGGATAAGTGAAAAAAAAGATGATTAAAGTCCAATATATTTAAGAATATATATAGTTAAGATTTTGCTATTGATTATTCTCGAGGATATGTTAAGATAAGTTTAGGACCGAAAAACTAAAAAAAAAATTAAAAAAAATGGAAAAGAAGAAAGTTCTTTGTTTCAGTGGGCTCAATAAATACATCAAAGAATGTTTGAAAAAAATATTTTTCCTTTCATAAGAGCTCACAATGGCTCTACATATTTTTTTCCGATTTGGCATCATAATGCTACTTTAGAATGCTCTGGAATGATACCAAGAGAAGTAAATTGCCTATATTATCTAAAACTAAGACCAATGAAGAGATATTGGATTTTCTCAAATGAGAATTGAAGAGGATCAAAGAAGTGTTTCAAAATATTAAAGGTTTTAAAAGGAGATGGACCGACTTTTCCAAAAGAGTGCCTGAAACAACTATCAAATCTCAAATGAAAAGGTTACCGGAAAAGATCTACAAGTTCATAAATAGTGATTATATTTATTTGGATTTTTCCAGATAAATTCCATATTTGTTCGATGTCCCAGAGATTATAATTGAAAATTCATAATAAACATATTAAGGATTCCTAAACTGCATTCTGTATGAAGATTCATGTTGGGTAATTGTATAAAATTTAGACCCAGCTTGGATTTTTGACATCTCCCATTTTTATGAAATGCTACATACATATTTCATATTCACATTTTATGGACCATTAAAGTGGAACACCTCAGGCATTTTTGTCAAAAATGTATTCTTTAATAACTTTTAAGTGCATTATCCGATTTTAACAAAAATGGTGCCAACGCAAAGGACTCATATACCCCTTCATAATAAAATCACAACAATTTCACATCATCCTGGCAGAAGAACCTCTAAAATTAAAAAATAACCATTATCCTTGGATATCTTGAATATATTCTGTTAATTTCCTTGGTTTTTTTCACAAGATGTTTCGATATAGTTCATTAATTTCAAAATGAAAATACCGAATTTTCTTCGAAAAAGCTAAGATGCAAAATTTTTAAAATTGTAATTTTGGGTCGAAATTTTATGGATTATCATGCATTGAAATTGTGGAAATTACAAATTAAAGTAGTTTCTTTTTTTATAAAATAGTTCAAAATCAGGACAGATTATGGTATTTGTTGTTAAAAAATTAAATTTAAGAGAGATTTCTTCTACCAAAAAAGTCGTCGTTTTGCAGTTGTCAAAATCAAAATCGTTTAGTTTTGAACTACGTTAAGTTATCGACTTAAAATAATATCCCCAAGGGAAAGAGAACCATTTTAAAATTAATCAAGTCCCAGGTTCTCGGGGCAGGTTTTGGACAGGAAACAGGAATGGTCCAAGTGTCTGTGTTAAGAGTCGTTTAATATAAACACATTTATAGAAAAGTGTTTATCATTAAACTATCATTTAAACCGGTTCAAAACTTGTAACGTGACAGGTTCTCAGGGCTTGTGAACGATCCTAGTTCCAAAGCTTTAAATAAGAAGAATTTATCATTTTTATATGGGATTGTCATTGGAGGTGGCTAACTAACACTTAGGGATAGATCACATGATTGGTCCAAGAGGACAGCTTCAGTGTCTGTTATAATTTTTCGTTAACTTCGATCGCGTTACCCCGAATTGAACGTATGTTCATCTAACGAATGTTATATTTTATAGTCTTCAACAAAATATTTTAAATCGAATATCTATGCCAGAAGTACTCTAATTAGAGCCTTCAGAGTTACACTCCTGAGAGATAATTGGGGTGACTTTTAATTTAAAAAAGTCTCCTTCACTCCTTTTTATGGTCTTGTTACATTAAAGAAAATTAACAAAATTTGTAGGTACTCACACTATACCCTCTCCAATTTAGATAAACTCTTATAGATGCCAACTAAAATTACCTTCAGGATAAATTAACGTTATTATTTTTCTTATCCACTTAATAGTTTTAAAATGTATTTCTCAGAGTTTTCATTAATAATCGAACTAGTGGTGCAACATTTCATTGGATTATATTATTTTTTCTATATCGGAGTAAGTTATTTTATGTCCAATAAATTCTGGACTTCAACAAATAACCATTTTTTGTTTTGTTTATAAATTGTTTTGGATAATTTTAATAACAAATTGCACTCCGAACTGTATTCGACTTTAAGCAGACTGACGGACATGATTCTATCGTCTTAATTTTAAACATGGACCCAAAAAAATATATTTACCTACTGGGGCCTTATATGTATAATTTTTTCGTTATGTTATATGCGGAATTACAACCCTTAACATGGTGACTATAAAAAATCGCTTAACTCCATCAAACTTTTTGGTCACACACTAAGAGCATATAACATAATATATTAACCTACAATTTCCTTTTTATTTCTTTACATTAATCTCAATTCTTTTAAGCTTCTGATTCTGACTTGAACTAATCCATTCATAACTTATTATATGAATGAACCTACACCAATAAAAAAAAAATCATATATAATTATAATAATTTTGCTCATACAACCAACGATAAGCGGATGCCACAAATTTGGTCACACAAATAAGAGAAGAATAGTGACAGACTAACTGAACAACTGATTGTATGACTGACTGACTGACTATCACGTAACTAATTAAATGTATCTATCTATGAGTGAGCGGACAAGTGAGTATGTGAATAAACAAACATACGAACGAACTTAATATATAAACTAAATTCATTTTGAAAACAAACGAATAACTAACGAATACGAAAGTGTTGGCGTATTGTACTTGTTGTATTTTTTTTTTTTGTCGCATTGTATTTCCTTTTGTAAATTTTTATGAATGAAATTCAATTGTTAGTATATTTTTACACACATTCATTAATTGTATGTGTGTGTGTGTCATAGTATTTTTAAATTTTCTATTGTAGTAAAAACTATAATTGTAAACTTAATTATACATTGCACAGACACATACACATACAATTAAACGCTCACTCATATTTGTACATACATATATACTTAATTTTAATTTTTTACTAATTGTACATGCAATTTGTTGTTGTTGTTGTTATTATTGGTACTTTTTTTTAAATAATATTTTATTTTACTAATTGAGTACCATAGTATATCGAATGTACAAGTGTATGTAAATAAGTATCTGTAGAAAATTTAGGTGAGATTCTTAAAATGAAACAAAAACAACAAAATTTGTATTGGGGCAGTTGTGTAAGAAAATGCCATAATGAAATTGAATCATAGATGCATGTATATGAGGGTGAAATTAAAAATGTTCTTAAATAAATAACAAACAGATAAACGAAAAATAAGGTCCATAAGTAAAACTGTTACAAAATAGCAACAAGAATAGGATCCATAATTAAAAATTTTTTAAAATTTTCACGAATTTAAATTTTATGGAATAACCTAGAGTTACAAAATGAAACATGGAGTTTCTCAGTCAATACGGATTTATGGTTTTCATAAGTACTTAGCCTCTAATCCTTTTTTTATACCCTTCATCAATATTATATAGGAAAAATCTGTTAAAACCCCTTAAAGAAAATATTTTGATTCTGAGTCTAGCTATATAAGTCTGTCTGTTGAAATCAGTATAGGGCCTGAACGCGACAACGTAGAAAGATGAAATTTGGTTGGAATGTTTTCAATAAATAAGTTTTATTTGGTATTAAAAATTAACACAATCGCTTGATAAATTAAAAAGTTATGAGTAAAATACTAGAATTTCATACTTTTCTCTTGATATCTCTTAAACAAAAGTATGCACGATAAGGAAATTTTATAAAGATAATTCATGGGTCGATATAAAGTTGGAAACCAAAAATGGTGTGTGGTCAGCCCACTTTATCACTCAATTCTTATATAAGGTAAAATGTCAAAGAAAAACAATTCAAGAGCTATATGAAATTGGAAACCAAAAATGGGAATGGTACGCCTACCTCCCTTGCAATATAAAATTTGGAAAACTTATTGGTAGGTATGTAGATTTGGACGAGCTGAATATAACATTCGCGTTTGTTTAAATTGACTATAGTTCTAGCGATAAACCGCAATTTGCAAAATTATGAAGGTTGCACTATATATTAAAGCATATCTCGAAAACTGGTTATCCGATTTTATTCAAAAAGATACTAAAAAATTCTAAATTAAATTGCCTTTAAGCCCTTTTCACATTATATTTTAATACGACCAACGGTTTTGGAGATATTAAGACTTTTTCTGAAAAGATTTAAATTTTATATAAAATTTTATACAAAATTGGACTTTATAATAAAGCATATCTCGAAAACTACCTCTTTGATTTTATTAAAAAAAATATAAAAAAATTGTAACTAAAATTGTCTTTAAGTCGTTCTTATATAACATTTTAATACAACCAACAGTTTTAGAGATATAAAGCTTTTTGTTGTGAAGAAAAAACTTTTATACAAATAAATGTAATAAATATTTTTCTTTTTTTTAATCATAAAAATTCGATTAAATTAAAATTTCAACATTTTATCCTTGTATCATAAAGGTAGATTTGTTGTAAATGGAAAAAATATATTTTAGTAAAATCAAGTCATAAGTTTTGATTTTATTCAAAAAATTATTATACAAAATTTTTTTATTCATTAATTTTTTTATATAACTTTTTACTAATTTCAGAATAAATTCAAATTTTATAAATTGATTTTAATGAAATATTTTTTGTGCCATTTGAAAGAGATTTATCATTATAATTAAGGCATAAAACTTTCAATTTTTTAACACTTTTGAATTTTTATGATTTTTTTAAAAAATAATTTTTTGCAATTTTATTTAATTTATAAATTTTTTCAGAAATTCTGCTTAATATCTCTATAACTGTTGACTGTATTAAAAAGTATTCTAAGAAAGACTTGAGGATAATTTCAATAGAATTTTTTTTATATATTTTCCAATAAAATCTGACAAATAGTTTTCGAGATATGCTTCAATATATTTGGTAAACTCCTTAATTTTATAAAACGCGCTTTATAGCAAGAACTACACATAGAAAACAGATTCATTGCGACAACCGAATTTTAAGACAATCGAATTGGTCGGTTACACGTACTATTTAAAAATTCGTTTACACAGATCGAATAATTCGTTTACTTCCAATAAATAATATGCTAGAGATCAGCAA
>MINK01174349.1:749-11505 GCA_001735545.1 Phormia regina | reverse complement strand
TTTTTTTTTTTTTTTTTTTTTTTTTTTTGTAAATTAGAAAAACGGGTGTTTGTATGCAAAGCTGTCAATAATATATTAAGTTTTAAGATGATATTTTTTTTTTTTTAAATAGTTAAATATGAAAACTAATTTTATTTATAAACTAAGGAAATAAACTTTGATAGTTGTGGTCATATTATCAATTTACGGTATAAATATTTTGAGAACGCACAGTGGTCCCAAATCGACTTTTTATTATTATTTTTTTAATTTAGTAACTTCTGAACCGTTAATGGTATTTAAATAAGATTTGATATGGTCACATCTAAGATATTTTTGAGTTAATTTGTAGGAATACTGGCATTTAACGGGTCAAGAGAGTAGTGGAAATACTTCCCCTTTAAACACTATTCAAAGTTTTTAAATTTTCAAAAAGAAGAAAATGAAACTTGAATTTTAGTTTTACTATAGTTTTTTGTTGTGTTTGATGTTATTAATTAATTAAATTTTGATGTAAAAATCATCAACAGAGCAAATTTCAAAAAAAATAAGGTATTCATTTTTTTTATGAATTGACACTGAAAGGTGTCGCTTTTAACATGTACGTGTTTGAATTTTTTTAAGTGTACTTTAGAAAAATGCTAGTTTAAGGTTAAAGAAATTGACAATGCATCATTATTTATTATTATATATATTTTTTTTCTTATTGTTGTAATTTCTATAAATAACACCCGTTGTCAACAAATTTCATCTGAGATATTTTACATAAAATTTTGTGTATAAAACTAAACTTTTAATAAAAATTTTATAACATTCATTAGGAAAACATTAAATTATATTTATATATTTATTTGTTTTTATAATAAAAACAAATATTTAATTAAATAGCAACAAATTTGTTCAAGTTCAATGTTTTATTTTCTTTAATTCTATTAAACAGACGAAAACGAAATAAAATAAAGTTAGGTAAACATTTAAACAAAAAGAAAATAAAATTAAAACAAAATGTTGTTTATTTTCACATAAAGACACAGAAATAAACCAAAAAACGAACATTTTGATATGAATAATCAAAAAAAAAAACAACAACTTTTGGCAGACATTAAAAAACATTTAAACCAAATACAATTCCTATTAAGTTTTTTGGCTTAATGCCAAAAATTTAATAAAAAAAAACATTCAAACAAAAATAATTATTGTTGCAAAAAAATAATAATAACAACCGGTAAAATTTAAAATATTAACAATACAGTGTAATAAAAATTTTTGAAAAAAAAGAAGAAAACAAAATAGATTATGAAATTTTCATAAAGAAATTCTTTGTGATCATGAAATACTTTGTTTATTGTATAACAGTTTTCCGACTGTTATACACACGCCAACTGTTTGCTACCGGGGTTATAGCGGTTAACAGAGCAGGCATTTAAAAGTGAATATATTAATTTAATTAGTTTACAGTGAGAAAGTGCGAAAAATTCTAGGAAAATTTTAATTGAAATTAAATAATTAAATAAAGGTATTTAATAAAAAATTAACTGAAGTTATACTAGATAATTGTAAAAAATATATTAATAATAAAAAAAATTATAACAATTAATTGTTATTTAAACATTACAATAATCTTATTGTAAAAAAAATAAAAATAAATAAATTTTCCTCAAAAGACAACAATTTATAGATTGTAAAAAAAAAAACAAATTTTAACATTTTAAAGAACAAAATTTTATTAAGATCATTCAACTTTATATGACAACAATTTAACAAAAATTCACCAACCAAGACTTGTGCCTTAAATTAACATTTCATTTAAATCCATTTAACACCTTTAATTTCACTTTAAACTACAAATTAATGTCAATTTCAATTATTTAACAAATTAGTTATACAATTACAATTTCAATCTCAAATTAATTTTAAATTAAATATTCATTAGCAACCCAAAATAATTCTTTTTATTTTTCTCTTTCTATTTTCAGTGAGTGTAAGATAATTTGAAAATAAAATAAAATTAAAAAAAAAAAAGAAAAATAAAAAATCAAATTAAATAAAATTAAACAACAACATGCTAATTGTGTAAATTAAAATCATTCGCATTTTTTAAAGTGTAATCAATTTTGCTGAAATTCAATAAAACTCCAAAAAAAAAAAGTGTTAAATTCTATTGAAAATTGGAATCAATAAGTAGAAGTTAAAAATATTTATTACTGTGTCAACATATTTCGATTTAAATTAAAGTCGTGATATTAAGTTTTACTCAAGTGACTTTATTTAGTTGATAAACAGAATAAATCAAGTAAGTATTATATATTTTATTTTATTTTTAAAATTAACTAAAATATTTATTTTTTGTATTGTAAGTGTTTATGGGTTTGAATCTCCTTACTAAATATGCTAAATATTTAAATTTTATTTTGATAACGTTTAAAAAAATTTACATAAGGTTGTGAACTTTACTTAACTGGATTATTGCTGATATTTTTGTAATTGTTTATTTTTTCATAGGTTTTTACTGAAATTAAATATTTATTATATACCTATACCTACAAAAATAAATTTAATTTACATTTGTTAAACTATTTACAACGTAATACTTTGATAAGAAAAAAATATTTATAACACAGAGTTAGATAATGAATAAAAAAAATACGGGACAGCATTTCTCAGTCAACTCGGATTCACAGTATAGTATTGACAGTATTCTGATTGAAAAATCTCTACACATATTGAAAGCATAACATTTTACCCTACATCATAAAATAAAAATCAGAAAACTTTAAGTGAAAGCATAACATTTTCTCTTTCTTTTTCTTGGTTGGAATTTGCAATTTTTTCACGATTGTTCAGTTTCTAGCAAAAAACAAAATAATTGTCCAGCTAACTCCTTCATGTTGTTTGCCCCACAATTTTCCAACTTCCAAACTTCTATTCCTTTTTTGCTTATTTATCCAATTGTAAAGATTATGCTATCAATTGAAAGTTATTAATGATGCATTTAAAAATTAAAAAAATTTCGTTAACGCAACTCTTTTAAATATTTTATAATATCCACACCACAAAAAAAAAAAAAAAAATTGGGGGGAATTTTTAATAGCCTTCCTTTGGCAGTACGATTTTCAAATGCATATAACTGTGGAATTAAAGTCTTAATAACTTCAAAACAAATTTTAAATTAAATGCGTGCAGAAATTATTTTTAATAAAAGTTTTTCCTATGACCAGCTTTTTTCCAACTTCCAGATTTTTACTCGAATGTTCAGCCTTTTTTGAATCTGAATCTGGTAGTCCTAACTACTGCTCTAGTAAACTTTTTTTAATTGACTCTAGTTCTCGCAGTAAATGGCGATTTGTTGAATTAATCCATGCATTTATATTATATTTTATAGTTTATACGAATTATGACCAGGACAAAAATATACAACATGATATATTTATACCCTACACCACCATAGGTGGTTGGGGTATTATTTATTATTATGTGTCTGTGTAGGAAAAAATCTTCCTACCCCCACCTTAAAATATACCGTACATATGATATTTTTGCACAAGAATGAAGTTTATTTAATTTGGCCATGACCGGCCCATTATTTAATCTAGCCCTCGTACAAATCTTCTCCTGGAATAGACATTAACACATAAAATTACCTTAAATATAAACACCTTTTTCGAAAATCACTTTTGAAGTTTATATATCCCATAAAAATGTTAGTATTTACATAATATTCGACAAAAATAATATTTTCACAAGTATAAATGACAGTGCAAAATCTCATTAAGATCAGTCTATAATTGATTCTTGCTCCCATATAAGACCCAATTTCGGGAATCACCAAAAATTACATAAATACACGTGAATCTTAGCATCAACGTAATATTCTGCAATAGTAATTTTTATTTTTCACTTAATACATGTATACGTCCATAATTGACTCCTTCCCGAATTTTGGTACACATAGGCAATGGTGTAGGGTATCATATGGTCGGGCTTGACCGACTTTTGTTTTTCTGGAAAATCTTTATTTTAGATCATATTTTTGCTTTTTAAATAACATATTTTTGTATATTTTATACTTAAAATTATTAATTTGCATATTTTACACTTAAACAAAATTTTGCTCATTTTGCATCCAATAGAAAATTTTCAATCTCCATTTATTTCAAATTTAAAATCAAAAGTTTTTACATTTTTACGTAAAAAATAAATGTCTAAAAACTTCACACAAGCCCTTTTAAATAACTGGAGTCATATATATCAGTGTTGCCATATATAAGAAATAAATTATTTTTTATTATTTCTATTTTATTGCAACAAAACTCATCTACAGAATTAAATTTTTATCAGAAAAATGGCATATTACAAAATAATGTTGAATTTTAGTTCAAATTTTCTGTTATTTTTTTGAACGAAATCTCTTTTCAAGATATACTTTAATATATGGTGCAACTTCTTCAATTTTACAAATCGGAATTTGTCGCTATAACTAGAGCTAATTAAAATTTTTCTTAAATAAAAAAATATTCCACTTTATTCTATTAAATTCCAACCTGTTAAATCCATTTCTAAATGAATATTTGTTGCCGCTAGTAAAAGCCCAAACATTAAACATGTGCCACTCTATACACACTTGACAAAAACAAAAACAAGAAAAAAATAAAACATGCTACATTAATTTTGTTTTCATACTAAAAATAAAAAACAAACAACAATTTCAGAAACCACTACATAACAACTTAATGCCCAAACACTCTCGCAAAACAAATAAACAACAACAACAATCGCTGCTTGCAACCATTTGTAATGCAACGTTAAACATTGTTGTTTCTTATGTTTATATGAAATTGAGTTTTTTATAGTTTTTTTTTTTTATCATTCCACACGTGAGATACTGACACAGTGCATCAACGCATTACCTGATACAACAACATTTGCATTAACAACAATTTGTTTGGTTTAAACAGATTGACTTTAGGCGACTGACTTACCCTCTTGTTATGCATTCTCAAAATTTATACCAGTTTAGACAAGCTTATGTATGTATGTGTGTGTGCTTTTTTTTTTCTTAATAAACTGAAATCTTGTTGGTTGCATTCATTCGCATTGAATAATCGATAACGTGTTAAAGGAAGAAGACGTGTTGCAGGTTTCATTACATTTTACGAGTATACTTAAAGATGATGCTGATGCTAATGTTACTGTTGTTGTTGGTAAAGATAAAGATAATGATGATATGTTGTATATACCTTTTTACTACATCTTACCGTTGTGTTGCATACATAGACATACATACATACTTATATTCGTATACATATACGTTTGCTATTTATATGCTTTAGTCATTTGTTGTTGCTGATTATATTGCTGTTGCAAAGTGTTGTACATATTTATTGTTGTTGCCTTGGCTGGTTTAGTTGTAACGTTGTTTTACAAACTTGTTTGTATAGGATTCTGCTATTTAGTGTTTATTTTTAACTTTAGTCTTCGTTGCACACTTCATAGCAGCAACAGCAACATTTTTATTTTACAGCTTGTTTATTTTGTTGTTATTGTGGTTGATCGTTGTTGCTGTTGTTCTTCTTGTTGACTTGGTGGTGGCAAAGGAGAAGTAGGATATTCTACTTGTTTTTTTTTATAGTAAAGTTGTTTGGGACTCATTTTGTTGCATTAGAAATAACAACGACTTCTTGTGTTATGATATTACAAAAATAACTTTTGTATTGGTATGTGTTAGTTTATGTATGCTTAAGAGTATTTTTTCATGTGTATTGAGTGTGTATATTCTTTTTTCTCTTGTATTTTTTAGTTTTATATTTACGTCCTTGAGAAACTTGCATGTGCATATGAGTAGTTAAGAATCCAAGTTCTTTTTTATTTCATTCTTTTTCTGCTGCTGCTGTTGTTTCTGTAGTCTTGTTACTTGAGGCCATAAAACAACAACAACAGTAATTTATAGACAGATAGCTGCTATGTGGTGGGTTTTGTAATATTACGAGGTCCATTTGAGTTGCTCGTGTAAAAAGTTGTATCGTTTCGAAAATTAATGAAATACCTGACCCGCTGGACCTGTCGTTTAATAGTTACTATTTATATTGTTTGAATCACTTATAAAATCAAACGCAGAGAAAAAAATCACCGTATCTCAACCTTTAAATATTACATTCGACTCAAAATCACTCTCTGAGTCGACTTAACCATGTCTGTCCGACCGTGTGGTTGGCTGGCTGGCTGTCAGTATAAAGATTGTGCGCAAAGTATAGGTCAGAATTTTAGAGATACTTTGATGAAATTTGGGTCATAATCGACCCAAACACCTAGCCCCCATACAAATGTTCTCCCGGAATGGACACTCAAAATTACCAAAAAATTTAAATATTTACAATAGCTATCATATAAACTCCTATTTCAAAAATCACTTTAACGTGCATAAATCCCATAAAAATGTTAATATTAATATTCGACATATATAACATTTATATAAATATTAATGACTGTGCTAAATTTCATGACGATCGGTTCATAATTGAGCATAGCTTCCATATAAGATCCAATTTCGGGAATCACCAAAAAGTGCGTGTGAATTTTAGTATCGACGTAATATTCTGTAGTAGTATTTTTTATTTTTCACTTAATACAAGTATAGGTCTATAATTGGCTCCTTTCCGAATTTTGGTACACATAGGCAACCAGAATAGGCATTCAGAATTCTAAACAGAGCTTTTACATTAGTAGAAGCAAACCAAAGCTTTTGCTTTATTCTCGTTCTCATAACAACAGTATAATCTGAAGTTATGAAGTGGACTAATTTATTACCCCAACAATTCAAAGAGCCTTCCGTGGCAGACAATTTTAAGAGTGGAGCTTTCGGCTGTTTTTTGAGCGAAGAAAGACGGTTAAACGTGTCAGTTTTTAGTTCACATCTTAGTCTATAACTAAAAGGCTTTGAACAAAAATAATTTATATATATATATTTATTTTAAAAATAGAATTCAAAACTAGTTGTCTATACACGACTAAACGTATTGAAAATGTTGTTCTTTATTCAATAAATTGTTTAATTCTTTCTTTTCGTTTTATACACTTAAAAAGGAAGATACAAACATGTTTAAAAATAAAATTAAAAATGAAATGTATGTATGTATGTATGTTTGTTGTATGCATATATTACAAATCGATTTAATCTTGAGTTTTTATTTTTCTCTACTATAAATACTTTCTTATAATTTAATGTTTTACTTCTCTCGTATTAGACACACGCTTATAAATAGACTAGAAACATAAATTAAAATTGAATCAAAAGCGAAAAAAGCAAAAAAAAAATAAAAATAAACATAAAGATTTAATTGACATTTCAGGCACGTTTTGCAGTGGTTGCGGCAAAAAGTCTCAGTATATAGATAGAATTTTGCCGCAACATGTAGAGGGTTTATAGGAAAAAAAAATATATAATAGTTTTTAGTTGTGGGAAATAAAGTCTAGGAAGTAGTTTAAATAAGTTAATAAAATCTCATATGTTTATTCTATTAAAGAAATTTTATTTTCAAATAAAATTTTATCGCAACTAATTTCTAGTTTATAACTTTAATAGTTTAACAAGAGAATTAACAGTTTTAAGTTTTATATTTCCCTAACACAAAGTATATAATTTAAATCATCAAAAAAAAATATTAATAATAATAATAATAATTCAAATTTTTATGTTATGTCTTAAAACGCAAACAAATAAATAAACTATTTTAAAATTTCGATATATTGGTAACTCTACGACTCACAGAAAAAAGTAAAAATCGACTTCAATTACAAAATTGATAGATTTCCAAGTTTGGTCACCTCGCGTTTGTATTTAAAAAAAACTCACTTAACACTCAGTTTTGGCTTGAAGGTTATAAAAATTACATGAAATATAGTCCCTGTAAATCTCTACTAAAGACTTGCCTCCATGTTTAGGTTTTCTTTTTTAGTTTAAGAGATATTTGGGTTGAAAATATGTTTCCCTCATTTTTGTCCCGTTTCATTTAAGTTCTTTAAACTTGGAAGCCTAAAATTGAGCTGTAAATTTTTTTATAATATTTATTATATGAATACATCTATCCGATAAAAAGTTATATTAATCGGAATTTTATACTTAAAAAAAGAACATTGAAGTTAGGGAAATATATGTAAAATCACAACCGAGATCAACACAAAAATATATTGACCCTATATTTCCATTTTTTGGTTCAACACATAATTTTTTTATGTGCCACGCCTTTTACAATAGTTGTGTGATTATTTTAATGTAAAACGTGAATTTTTGAAACAAGTTTTTTCCGGACTGAGATTTCGGTTGTTTTTATACACAAAAATAAAGTTTTTTTAATGGTCTGATTTCAAAATTATCTATATTATGCCAAAACTTAATTGAAATATCTTTTATCTTTTAAATTTTATTTATGTTTAAATATTAACATTATTTCTGGTCATAGCTTGTAGAAGTTAAACCATATTTTATTTAAAGCCATATTTTATATAGATGTTATTCTCCAAAATCTTACGAGTTTATTGATATCAAATTTTTATATATAAAGCTTACATCTGAACAGAACAATAAGAAAATACCTTGAAAGTTTTGGGAATTATTCTTATTTCTGTATGAAGGTAACAGAACAATTTTACTTTGAACTCTGTTTACAGAGTTCATAAGTTATAGCAATATTAAAAAAATACATATTTGAAATCATTGTGATATAACTGAACTTCAGCCTCTGTCATTTATTTATTTATAACTTATTCTTCTCTTTATAAGCTGAACACAAAAACTTCTTTCGCTCTTATTTTTTAACTACTAAAAACTTTTAATTCAACTTTATTTTCATATTTTGTAAAAAAAAAAGAAACTCAACCACAAGCTCACAGAACTTAAAATATCATAAATTGTTTTCGGTATTATCACTACATGAGTATTTCCTTTACTTCTTTTTAAATATGTTTAACATGTAAAATTAAATCCTTCCCACCAGCTGCGTTAAGGTGACATAAAATGCATTTCTTGTCTTAACAAAATGCAACAAGAACTTTTTGACAACAACAAAAAATACTTGAGAACATAAAATAAATAAAAGAAAAAAAAAATTAACAGAAAAGAGAAAAAACGTAACTCCTAAAAGGAAACTCATTTAACTTAATGGAAAATTGTCTTATCAAGTTGAAGTTGTTGTCACTGTTTCTTTGTTTATTGCTTCCAAAATAAATGTCACAGCAAAAGCTCTGCTAAGTGAAACAACTGAATATGAAAAACAATATGATAGATATTATCAAGTTGTTGATGGTGGAGATGATGTCTTGACTCATGATACAGAGTTGCTGGCGAATAATGCGATAATGATGGTAATAATCAGGGTAACTAAAAATATGTTAGTTACTTATTCATACTGAATAATTTTAAGAATTTTTGCATCAATTTGTCACGATATTTTTTTTGGTCTTAGCTGCATATTTTGGGCTAAGCAGCATATACAATGAACCAAAAAGATACATAAATATAATGAATTTGTACACTAAATTTTACTTAGTATACAGGTACATTGAAACTATGTATTGCCATGCATTAATATCAAAATTCAATCAATTGAATTAATGAACTTGTTTATTGTTGTCCTCTACATTGTTCATTAATCGTCCATTTAAAACTTTAGAGGAGAAGAATTTTTGTGAATGTTTACGCATTACTATATGTATGAAAAATATCAATTGGATCTAAATTATTGATTTTCATTTCGAAAATGTAGTCGGTTACGTTTAAACCCTTTTTGTTTTCGCTTTCGTTTTCGTTTTACTATATTCGAAAGCATTAAATGAGTACGTTTATTTTATCATAGCTTAATGTAATATTTTATTAAATCAATGTACTTCTATATTGTGTAATGCTTCTTATTTATTAAATCAATATATTATTACATTAAGCATTGACTTTTAAATGAATGAACTAATACATTATATAGAATTTACTTAACCCATTTCCGACCACTGTTGCGTTTTCGCATCAGTAACTTCAACATCGCCTAATTAACTAATTATGAAGTTTATGAAATTTTTTTTTGAAGTTACTATTAGATTAATATGTTGGCTTAAAAATTAGAGGAAAAATTCGAATTTTTTATACATAGGCTGTCTAAAGTCACATAGATCGCCTAAAACGCTAGTGTTGCGAAAACGTATCAATGGTAATTTCGTCGATATCATTAAATATGATTACCGAAAAACTGCTTTTATAATATGGGTGTATTCTAAAGGTAAATAGCTTTAAAATTAAGCTCACAAAATTTCCAAATGTTCTGTATTTCGGTATAAAAAATATATAGACATTAAAATCTTCTTAATTTGTTATTACAATCACAAAAACAAACTTTTTACCAAATTTCGTGAAGTTATCTCAACGGAATCGGATAATGGTCGGAAATGGGCTAAGTGTTTCATTAGGAAATAAATTTAATTAATATTGTTCGTAATAGCGTTAATTTTTCTATTAAATTTTAATGAATTTTTTCATTGAAACAATGAATTTGTACATAAAATTAATAAATTCTTGCAAAAAGATATTAAATGTAGGGTAAATGGGGCACATTTATTTTTGCCAATTATCTTGAAAACGTAGTAAAACTTTTGGTTTTAATAATTTATTTTCTTTTTCTCTATCACATATCTTTTTCTTTCATTTTTTCGGAGGTAAACGTGATTAACTAGGTTTTCAAACTCTTTTAAATATTTCTCTGTGGGTATTTCATTTTTTTTTTTTTTTTTTTTTTTT
>MINK01174348.1:6947-23633 GCA_001735545.1 Phormia regina | reverse complement strand
AAAAGTGATGAAATTTATTGATTAAAATAGGAAAAGTTACAGTAAATTGAGATATTGCTATTAGAAACGTACCTTTGGTTGAAAAAAAAAAACTAAAATTGATAATATTTTATTTTTGGTCACTTTTTTAAAAACAAATTAAAAACAAATTTCGAGTGTGCGTTTATACGAATCTTCCACTTAAAATAGCACCAAGAACAATTGATCGCATAATTAAGGAAAACAACAAAAATAAGAAAAACAAATTGTTTACTTTTAAAAAGTACCGTTAAGTTAATAAAAATACAGAAAAAAATTAAGTGCGTTTATAGGAATATGCACCAGTGTATATATAAATATTTTTTTATGAAACTACATATTAATGCCTATATTAAATCCTTGAATTATACTGGAATTGAATTATACAACTAAAAATTTTTAAAAATACTACTCAAAATTTTTCTCAATTAACCGGGAAAATGCTTCCGGCCCCGACCGTAAGGATAATCAAGGTCCTACTGTAGTTACATTCTATTGATTAAAGTTTGTAAAAATTTTCAAAAATATTAACACAAGTGTTAACTTATTATTATGGTTATTTTTGTAACTATTCTGCAATTTAATTTAAGAACCACTTGAAGCTACAATTCCATATCAGATCGGGTTCAGTTTTAATTTAAATCTAGTTCAGTTTTTGTTCAGTTCTAGTTGAGTTTTAGTTTAGTTCCAGTTCAGTTCCATTTTAGTTTTAGTTCTGTTCTAATTCACTTCTAGTTTTAGTTCAGTTATATTTCAACTCACTTTTTGTTTAATTCTAGTTCATTTCTATTTTATTTTTAATTCAGTTCTAGTTCTAGTGTTCATTATTGTAAGACGTTTACAGGATTTTGGAATATGTTATTCGAAATGTTCCCTGATTTAAAAATTTTAAACATTTTTTCCACTCAAACTGCATTCTTAATATATTTAAAAACTTTTTCCGTTTGTCCATTTCTTAATTTTTTCATCTTTCTTTTATTTAATTCTTTTTAAAACTTTAATTTTTTTTTTAAGTTTTGGTTGTTGATGTTTTGTAACTTTTTATAACATGGTCTTTTTCCTTATTTTTTTCTACAGTTTTTTTTTTTTTGATAATTTTATACAGATTTTTTTTCTCCACTTAAGATTTTTTTATTACTTATTTCTTCGACTTCTGTGGAAACTTTATCGTTCTCACTCCTCTGTAAAAGAAACTGAAAAAAATGAGGATGGTTGAAAAACATTCTGTTAAACTTTTTTTATGCGAATATTTAATACTCATACTCTGGTTGTTAGTTCATACATAATTTTAGTTTAATTTTTACCATCTTTTTTTTATATTATTTTTACAAAATATTATGAAAATGTGAAAAAAAAACAAAAAATTAAATTCTGTTATAATTTTTTCCACACTGTTTGTATTTTAATGCTTCTTTTTTTGTGTTGGATTTGGTTCTTTTGCATTTTTTATTTCTTTTCACTGAAATTCTTATTAAATTTACAGAATGAAAAAAATTGTTCTGCTTTTATAATTTATCTTTAATTTTTTTCTGTGCTGTGTGTCTTTTTTTCAACAATATTTTTTTGTAATTTTTTTTCTCTTAATTTTATTTTATATTTTACATACAACATTTTTATATGAAAAGAAGAAGAAGAAGAAGAGGAAAAAGCTAAAGTTTGTTCTTTTTCCAGTTCTACGAAATTAAATGTCCGTCTGTCTGTTTGTTTGTTCACTTTTTCTCTTTCTCTGTCCAACCGTACGAATGAAATCGTATATTTCGTAAACTTATAAGAATAAACTATAACAGCAGAACTTATGTAGCCACAGTGGGTTGCAAGGATGAGAAATGTTAAGAAAAATGTTTATAAAATATTATTTCTTAAAGTAAACTGGATTGTTTTATCATAACCATAAAAAATATAGTTTTGTCAACAAAAACTAAATTCTTTGTCACAAAATATTTTGTTTTTTTTTTTTTTTATAAAATCAATTTTTCACCTCATAAAAATAATATATGAGTACGATTCTCAAATTCATAATTTCACTTTAAAACTGATTTTTTAAGACAACTAAATATTTTCACCACAGAACAAATATTTCATTTTAAAATAATTTTTCAAGCAAAACAATCGATAATCGATTATCACCACAAAATCTACTTTTCACCTCAAAACAATTTTTCAACAAATATTATCTTTTCATGATACATATAATCGACTTTTATTAATACCATAACATTTCGCTATTTTTGGTTAATAATCATATTACAACATAACCCACTGTATATTGGTTTCTGTTAAGTTATCTGTCTGTCTGTCCGTCCGTCTGTTTTTCTTTCTGTTTATTTGTTTGCTTGTTCGCTTGACTTGACGTTTAGTGTGGATTTTTCTTATTTAGTATTAAATGTATCTTTTGTTTGCCGCAATATTACTCTTATTGTTGTAGTTGTTATTGCTGTTGCTACTCTGCTTACTGCTAATATTATTATTATTATTATTATAATTGTTGTAGTTGTTGTTTGTGTTGGTGCTGTAGTTGTTGTTAACCCCAAAAGAATTCAATTAAAGTCTCAATCTGTATCTTTCGCTTACACATTCTCACACAGCAATAATTCGTTTTGTTGTTAGTTAGCCAGCATGAAATCAACAACCGAATAAAACTAAAACAACAACAATAACAATTTGAGCAACAGCAACAATAATAAGAAAGAACTCATAAGACCATGGGTTATGTCTTTTTTGGTTTTGGTGGCGCACTTGTTATTTAAGATGCATTTAAGTAGTTTAGAGAAGCAAAAATCACAAGAACAAGACCAAACGAAGACGAGGAGTTAGAGAGTCAACTAGCAAATACAACAAGCAACAACAATATCAGCAGCAGCAGCAGCAATGAAATAACCAACCAACCAACAACAGCAACATAAGAGTGTATAGTAAGTTATAGTTGCTCTCATAAGTATGTGTATAAGTATGATACTGAATGTATATTTACCATATAAATCCGGTGGATAATTCCTTTTTTTAAGTTTTTATATATATTTCGTTTTTTTTTTTAAGATTTTTTTTTTTCGTTGATGTTGTGTTGTTATGGAGGAAAGTTCATCAACTTTTAAAAAATTTTTATTGTATGTATCTTTTCTTTGTTGTTTTTTTTTTTTTTTTTTTTTTTTTTCTTTTCTTTTTTTTTTTTTTTTTTTTTTTTTTTTGTCTAAATGAATGTTTGTTTGTCAGTCAGTCGATTTAGTTGCAATGGACTTTTGTTCTAAACGTCTCATATGTTAACTGATTATATTGAAAGTATTGAAAATTATTAGTATAATTTTATTACTAAAACACTTTAAGTACATTTCGTATTGAAGGAATTTACACGGGAAAACGCTAACTCTGCAACATAAGGTTTCTTAGACAATTCGAATACTCGGTATTCATAAGTACTAAGCCTCTAATACACTTTTTTCTTTTTTTGAAATGACACAGGTTCTCGCGGTAAATGAAATTAAATTTTAATAGAAAAAATTTACAATTTAAGATAAAATTTTAATTGAATTTCTTTATGTTTTTTCCAATAAAATAGGACTATTAGTTTTCGAGAACTAGAGTCAGTTCAAAAAAGTGGATCCGAATTGTTTAAGAAACACTGTGCCACAGAAATGCTTTTCATTTTGTAACCCTGTGTTAGCAAACTATATTATTATACTATTTTATTCCTGACATTAATACAAATTGTATAAAAAGCTATTGATTTGAAAATTATTTATTACATCATCCTTATAAACATTCTGACTATATAAACACAGAGAAAAAAAACATGGTTGCGGCATTGACAGTACAAAAATATTATGTTCATTTTTAATGTTTTTGTTTCAGTTTTATCATTTAATGTTATAATTTAATACAACTGTTAATGTTGATTACAATAGTTGTGTGTTTTATTATCTGAGTAAAAATAATAAAATATTATTTTGGCAACTATTTCACATATATATTAAAAATCCCTTTTTTTATTTTCTTAAACCATATTATTATTATTTTTAAAACATATTAATATTCCCATTACTAATAAATGTTCCAGAGAAATATAGCATTTATGATTTTTAGAAATATTTTTGGAATATTTATAATTTGTTTGCTTTTGAATATATTTAGTTTTTAACGTATTTTTTTCAAACTTAATTATAATTCTAAAAATTATGGTATGATAGGATACGATAAGATGTAATACTAATATGATAAAATCGAATTATACCCTGTGGTCGTATAGTTAAAAATGTGTTTATTCTATAGAATCTGAATAAAATTAAAATTTAAGTTTTATTTGAAACAAATTTATCTCTATGATTGTAATAAAAATTGTTGAATTTTTAAGATTTATTTTGTTTTTGTAATTTTTTATAAAATATCATTTTTTTCAGAAAAATGCTTAACATCTTCATAATTGTAAGTTGTATTGGAAAGTAATGTAAGAATTTCTTGAAGAAAATTATAATTAACATTTTTGGATATTATGTTTCTCTGTGTAATATTTAAATAAATATTATATACTTTATATCTCGAACAATTCTTATCTATTGTACTTAAAATTATGAAGCTACTGTTGAATTTTCATATTTTTTAAATTCTCTTTAGGGAATTTAAGAATTTCTTTCTCAGCTCTACAACTATTCACACCATGAATAATACATTTCAATACGAATTATTTATTAATACAATTGTGGTAAAACAAATGTAACTCAACTTAAACTACATGTTAATATCAAACTAACCCCTCTCTCTCATCATTTTTAGTTGGTCTTTAGTAATTTATTTTAAAATAACTTAATTTCTTTTGTCTTTCAAATCTTTATTAGTCTATGTAATAAATGGCATTTTCATATTTACATCCAGAATTTCTCAATTTAATAAACAATAGATGGGAAATTTTCACAAAACATTAATTAGAGCTCGACAGTAGATGGTTTTTTAAAAGAAACTTAGGCAAATTGTTTGTGTTTTGATGTGTGTAACTGAAGAGAATATCATAATAAAAAATAAATAATAGAAAATTATTTAAAACGTGAGTTTTGTTGTTTGTATATGAACATTTTAAACGCTGTTTAAAATTAGTTCAACTTTCAAAATAATAATCAGTTGAAAAAAAAAACAAGAAGTAAGAAAAAATAAATAAGAAAAAAATAGTAAAAAAACATGAGTACTGGAGATATGTTTACACGTAGTCTACTAACAGCTAATGGTAAGATTATTCATATCTTATGAATAAAAGAAAGATATACATAACAACGCAAAAAAATCTACTATGAACTATAAAATAAATTTTAAAATTTTTAAGTAGCTGCAAATGACTTTTTATTACGAAGCCACCATAAAAGAGGGTCAAAAATAGAAAAAAAATCACATAAAATGTCATGTTTGAATTTTTTTATTATAACAAATATATTGTAAATAGCAAAGTATGTATGTATGTATACATGTATGTGTGTTAATTTATTTAATAATTTTAAACATTGTGTTACATTTTATATTATTTACGCTTGGTTTGAAACTGAACTTGGCCTTAAGTTTTGAAAAAATACTTTTCAAGCCAAAACCATCAACAACAACAATAATAACAATAACAGCAACAACTAAAATAAATAAAACAACCATAAACAATATTTACCAGTTTGTAAATTCACTTGAGTATATTCATTCTTCTTCATTCATGCCCAGTAGTAGCTTATTTGTTTGCTGGGGTTAAGGGAAAATTTCATTTGTCTTTAGTCAATTTTTCCACACATTTTATTGTTGTTGTTTTTTTTTATTTTTTATAATATAATTTTATATATATATATTTTTTTAAATAATAACAATCTTTTCATACATGTTTTATTTTATATGTCTATTTAGTTGTTGTTATTGTTGTTGATTTTTGTATATTGTCTGTGACCAGAGGCAAGGTTGTTGAAATTTCTTAAACTGAATGAAAAAAATCTTCATTTATTTACTTGGCATGAATATGTATGTATGTATGTGTTTTGTGGTTGGTTTTCCGTTTCAATTGGAATTTATGTTTTAGTTTTTTTTTTTTATTTGATGACTTGTGAACCTGTGAATACAATTTTAAAGTTTTTGAAAAAAATTAGCTGCTATGTATGTATCTCATGGATCAAATATATTATCAACATACATAGCAAGAAAATTTCAGTCATTTTGACAGTTGAGAGACAAGGTCTGACATTTGTAAAATGTATAAACGTTTTTAATTTTTCGTATTATTAATTCAGGGTAAATTAGTTGATTTTTACATTGTTTACATGAGATAAATTACATAAAAACAGATAATTATTTTTTATTTGAGTATTTTTTTTTTTTTTTTTCAAATATTTTATTTACATTATATTAAGTTTAGAGCAGTAACAGTCATTTTCTCTTGTAACTAAATGTTTGATAACTATTTTAGTTAAGGATGAATTATAACATTATTTACATTGTTTACATAAATTAAAAAACGTTTAGTTTCTTTCTATGTAATTAACGTTACTGATATTGAAGTTTTATGCTATTTACTGATTTATTTTGAACTTATTTACATAAGTTCAATAATATATGAAATAATATCACAGATTTTTTCTTATTTAAAATATTTGTTACATTATTAATTATTGGTTTATAATTTCCCTTTTCAACAATTATTTCGGTCTATGCTGGTTTTTGACATAGTTTTCATTATAGTATAATTCTTTACATTAAGTAAAATTAAATAATTATAATAAAATTAAAGAAATATAAAAATAATAAAGAAATATAAAATAAATTTTGAAATTTTATAATGCTTACATAATTTTCTATGAGATTTACATATCCTACTACATCCTTGTTTTTTTTTTTTAATTTTTATAATTTACATTATGTAAAGAATTATATATTTTGGTTTTTAAAAAATTGTTAAATCATTTTATTAACTATAAATTAAACAAATTTTAGTAATCTTATTAATTATATATTTAATATTACAACTTGCTTCATTTTTTATTTCTTTAATAACAGGCTGTTTAGGATAAATTTAAATTATATACATTGTTGACATGATGTAAAAAATAACTATTTTGATTTTTCATTTATAGATTTTGAGAAAGTAATTTAATATTTTACTTTCAATATTGTAAAATTTGTAAAAATAAAAAAAAATTAAAATTGAATTAAATAAAAAATGTAAATAATATAATTTTAATTTTTTTACGTGGCTTACATTAGTAATGAAAGTTTATTTTTTATTTCTGCTGATAAATGAACTGTTTTAGTAATGTGTGCATTGTTTACATTGCTGTCATAATGTAAACTAATTTAAAATTTTTAACGTTTTTGTAAAATTTGTGTAGAATTACATGATGAAAAAAAATAAATAAATAAATAAATAAATAAATAAATAAATAAATAAATAAATAAAAATATATATTTTATGAAATATTAAAACTGAATATATATTCCTTCATAATTTGTTTCATTGTTGACCTTATGTAAATAATGTCGTAAGGTATTAATTATCTAAACAATTACATAACATGTTTAATTCTTCAAATTGTTTATATTATGTAAAGAATTCAATATTGATTCATTTTAACAAGAATACAATTTTTCGTTAACTGATTTATTTGTCGAAATTATATCAACATAAAAAAAATTGGAGATTTTTAGAAATGATGCATAATTAAAAATTTTATTAAAATTTCCGTTAAAAATTTTCTCTTTTCTTAATAATTATTATTATATTGAACTTTGTATCGACTTACAAATTAAGGAATATTAATTTTCATTTATTAAATAATAATCGTTTGTTTGTCTGTTAAGTAAGTGTCTGTCTTTACGACATTGAAAGGCATAAAGCATGCAATTTTTCGAAATGCGTTTTCTTAAACCAAATGAGAATTACAAGGCGTAACAATGGAATAGTTTTAATGCACTCACTATTAACGTTAGTAACCCTTACATATACGACCATATTTATATGATGTATAATTTACTGTATACATATGTAAATTGATGAACGACTTTAGATGTTAGTATGTGTGTGTATTCATTTTTTTTTTTTGCTTTGTCTAAATAAATCTATTAATGCAATTACTTTACGACTGACCTCATTAGCATAAAGTACATAACGTTTGTATACACCTAAACAGTGATGGTCAAAAGTAAAAGAAGTTTAAAAAATATAAATAGGAAAAAGAAAAACACTAATAATAATAATAAAAAATAATAAAATAAATAAAAAAAATCTTTTAACTGTATTTAGATTTATTTGAAAATAATAAAAAGAATAGTAAATAATTTAAATATTTTAATTTATTATTATTATTTTTATTATTAATAAAATAAGAATAAACTCGACTAATTTTATTACTTAAGTAAATAATATTATAAAAGTAAATAATATTATTAAAAATGTGCCCGTAGTAATTGTAAATTTCTGCTAGACACTGTTTTCATAACGATACCTACAACATTGATATATTTACACACGCAAAAACTAACTAGTAGTTACCTTTACATTGCATTACATTTACATTCATTTAGTCACTCATTCACTCACTCGCTCATTCCCTCATCCATTCATTTAAATATTATTATTTTTTTTTAATAGTATTTATTAGTATGTACGAGTGTTAGGATGTAAGTAGTTGTAGGTTTCTTCATTTCATTTCTATTGTATTCGTATACATACAGACTTGCGTGTTTTTTTTTTATTTTCTATTTCATATGCAACTACTATTTCCAATACTTTTAAAAGTCGGTAGAAAATTTAATCAAGAAATTGTTACAATGATTAATACAATTGACATTTAAAGTGATTACCAAGAACTTTTTTGGAACATTATTCATCGTTTTTTGCTTTAAGAATAACTCGAAAACGACTTGTATGATTTTGTTTAGAAAAATATCGAAAAAATTCCAATTTGGAGGTCCTTCTCACATTTCTTTTTAATACGCTCAACTGTTATGGAGATATTTATTCTTTTTTTTTTAATTTTATATCAAATTTTCTAAAGAATTTACTAATTTGAGTTTAAAATTCAATTTTAAGTTTTGCAATAAATTTCTATTTATGATTAAGGAATACAAATTTACATTTTTGACATTTATAAATGTTTATAAAAAAATTTTTAAATTTTCTTTTCTTTTGAAAACAATTTGAATTATATTTTTCAATATTTTTTCGAGATATGTTTCAATATATGGTGTAATTACCATAATTTAAAGATTTAGAGGCTTCAATCTGAATTGAATAAGATATTTCTTGCTGCAGAAAGCTTTTTCATTTTGTCAACACATGTAAACTAAGAGAAAAAAAAATCTATTTAAAATAATCTATAAAAATTAAATGTATCTATTTTTTTTTTAATAGGTTAGAACAGATATTTAATAAGTAGAGAAAGATGTTTAATAATAAAAAAAAAGAAACATAAAAAAATTCTATCACAGAAAAAAGTCACCAATTAACAAAATATATGAAAATAATTCATTCAATCAAAAACTTAACTCAAATTTGCACCTCTCACCAAAATGATTATATCAATTACTAAAAACTATAAAAAATACAAAACTGAAAAAAATTCCCAATTAATAAATTATTAAATCAATTATCTAGATGATTGAATGAATTAAAAATGTCTGTAGAAAATAAAATCGTACCAAAATTTATTTTTTAGTTTATTTCTACTTGAATATATTCATTAAATTTTGATAAAAATTTAAACAATTGTGTTAATTGAAAAAAAGACGGTAATAATTTTTTCTGTGATAAGAAGAATACAATTTTTCTTTTGTTCAATAAATAAATTAATGTATATTAATTCTCCCAAGCCTTAGAAAAATTTTAAAAAATATAAATATTTATTTATGTTTTAATTTTTAATTGTTTGCTTAAATTTGACACCCTGTATTTTTTTCTGAAAGCTTATGACCTTCTCTAAAACTTTATTCGTTTCGAATATCTTCAACTTGATATATTTCGATCATGTTTGCGATTTGCACCACTGTGTGTTCCTTAGTGAGTATATTTGTATCAACTTACTCTTAACTGTAACTTTGGTGATTAGTTACGTGCCAGCTAGTACTCAATTAAAAATATTGATAATATAATAGGACTTATAAAAAATTTCTTTGGTCTTTGAATTGCTATTAGTATATAAAGATGTATATTAGGGTGTTCCCAATAATAAAAGTATCGATGTTCCCAATGAAATCAAAATTCAAAAATTGTAATATTTTAGACATAAATATTAAAAAAAGGACCAAAATAATATAATACAATTAGTTTTAATCATATAAAAATTTTCTATATTAAAAAGTTTTGTATTAATTTAGCATTATAAGCTTTTCAATGATATATAACACTTTATACTTTTATTAACGAACAACAAAATAATGTTTATGTTTAAATAAAATGCTCAAAAATTTCATGCAAATTGGATAATTTATTGATCATTATGCCAGTTAAGTAACACACACACGCAGAGAAAAAATATGGTCCCACCATGATCACCACAACTATTCAGTGATTGTANNACTACACTAAGTGTTCAAATCATTAAAGATAATTGATACCAATTGGCATCAAGTTGACACCACTCAGTCCCGATTAAGTCAATATTAAACTATGTAAAGACCTACGAAAAAAATTAATCTGAAACTTTTATTATTATTAATGGTAATTTAGGATCAGAACCTACGATTTACTTGAATAAAGGTTATAGCCATGACTATAAGTGATCTTCTACACCCATTTAATAATTGACCACATATGGCTGAAAACGTTATCATTCAGTGTCAATAGTGAGCCTGTCCTGTATGCTTCCAAGTTCAACATTAAGTGTTCAAATCATTAATGGAAATTGGCACCAATTGGCATCAAGTTGACACCACTCAGTCCCGATTAAGTCAATATTAAACTATGTTAAGACCTACGAAAAAAGTTAATCTGAAGCTTTTATTATTAATGGTAATTTAGGACTTTATTAGAACCTACGATTTAAATTGAATTAAAATTATATCTATGACTATAACTGATCTTATAAAAAACCAATTAAATAATCGACCACATATGTGTTGAGAACTAAACTATTCAGAGTCAATAGTCAGTCTGCTCTGTATGCTTCCAAATTCAACATTACGTGTTTAAATCATTAATGATAATTGATACCAATTGGCTTCAAGTTAACACCTCCCAGTCCCGAATTATTTCTATTTCCAATTTATAAAGATTGTAAACGAATGACATTGAAAAGCTGATACCATAAGTTGTCAATATGAACAAGCCTGGAATTAATTCCTGATCCTAAAGATCTGACAAAATTTATCATTATTTTTTCCAACTATTTAAGCAAATAACTATTTACAAATATTTCCCAGTCAGTATTGAGATAAATGATATTAAAAATACCAACCTATTGTTCAACTTATATTTACTTAATTTTCAGGTAGTGTATTATGTTGCAACTTTACAGTATTGATGACTCTAGCAAACCCACGGTGAAAAGGATAATGGCAGTTGAAAAAAAAAAAAAATAAATAAAAAAAACTATAGACTAAAATGAAAGAGCGGACAGATAGACAGACAGAAAGCTTTTGGCTTAATACTGTTTTATTGGTACTTGAAATTGTGATATTTTTATTATATTTTTTTTTGGCCTTTCGCCACAGCCGCCTTAAGACTATTTGTCAGTTGTAATTTCGTTTTGCCACAAAGAAATGAAGTAAGAATGAAAAAAATACCCACAAAAAGGTGGCAACAAGATAAATTAAATACAAAATCATCATGATGATAAAATATTTCCGAAAGGGGTGCAGGTACCAGAATAAGAATAATAATAATGCCACCATGACATGACTTGGGGCGTTGATTTAAAGAAATAAAATGTATAATAATAACATAAAAATAATTAAATTTGGTTTAAAAATAAAAAATAATATAAACTTTTTGCCCTATTTTTTCTATTTTGTTGTTGTTGTTGTAAACAAATGTAATACTTATCGCAATAATATTTTTAATTTGATTTGAAATTTAAATATTTTTTTTTTATTTATTAACAGGATAACCGTTTAATACAAACACCGCTTTACATTGTATACTCTGTGGTAATTAATTATTTTTTCGTTATAAATTTTGTACATTAGTTATTAGTTTAAATATTTTTTAAATTATGGAATAAATGTTATTCATATAGAAAACATATATACAGCGTATTTTTTATTGACAAATAACATTACTTATATAACTTTAAATATTAAATCTATACATGATAATGAGTTATATGTATTAGATAGTTTAATTCAAATACTCTTATTTCAAATAAACATTTATTTTCAAAATAAAGATTAAAACTTCAAAAAAAAAAAGACGCTGACATAAAAAATATATTGTAATAATAATTTAAATTGCTTTGTTGAATATTATTGTTATGACAAATCTTTAAGTACTCAACATCTGAAATATCATTTTTTTAATAAAAATTGCAATCTGTCCGTCAGTTAGGCGATAGTTGGTCAGTCAACCGGCCATCTGTCCATTTAGTGTGTAATAATTCTTCATACAATAAACAACATCAATTACAGAGTATGTACTTGTAATACGGTTCATAACTACTCCTGGTATATAGGTCGCATCGATGACCGACCCCCCCTTCATTATTGATAAAAAATTGTATAATTGGTCACAAGTTATATATAAAAAAAAAAATATAAATTTTTACAAAAATGTCCCAAGCTTTAAAAATTTTGGCGTGCCAGCAAAATAAATTTTTGTAAAAAAAATATTTACATAAAATGGTTGGAAAACTTGATACTTCGAGCACTACCACTATTTTAATAATAGTAATTATATTAACTGTGTTGTTATATGGCACAGTGGTTCCAATTGTCCGGGCGGATTTTCTTTCGCTTTTTGCACATTTTGAGTTTGAGATATTGAATAAATTCAGCATTCGTCTAGAGCTGAAGTATTTCCGAGTTAATGTGGAGGAGTATCTGATGCTAGCAAGTCACAAGTGTCCCACCGGGTAGATCTCCAAAGTTGGTCACATTTGGATATGTAAGTTTTTAAAAATCAGTGTCCAAAATACGTCATCAGGGCAATAATTTGCAACTGTGAACCGTTGGAGATATTTAATAAAATTTGCACGGTAGGAGCTTTAGTGTTTCTGCTTTCATTTAGATGAGTACAGGCTCCTAGCGCATCACAAGGGGTAGAGGTAGTCCTCAAGTTGTCAACCTCCGGTATGTAATAATTTTTTTTTTTTAAATTTGGCCCAAACATTTATTTATAAGCTTGAATTGTAACGGTTGTACTGTAAACTTTACAAAATGGCTACATGTGAAATTATACTCTTTTAGGAGTAGACCTCCAAAGTTATCACCTCAGGAAGTAATTCGTTTTTTTAATAATTTCCGCAATTGTAAACCGTTAAGATGTATTTTAATTAAAATTTTCACTTTATAGCTGTACGTGTTTGCGAGTTAGTTTGTATATGCTCCCCTAGCGGGTCAACAGGTGTAGAAGTTGTCAGCATCGGCTAATGTAATCGTTTTATATATTTGTGGTTCCAAAATTGATTTTTTTAGAATAATTCGCAACTTAGAATATTAATTAGATTTCGCATCGTCCGATCTGAAATGTTCCGATTAATTTGGAAGAGTTCAAGCCCTCCCTAATGGTCACAGGTGGAAAGTGTACACCTCCAAAAGTTTTTAATTTGGAAATGTAATTCGATTTAACCATGACACGTTTGGTTGGCTGTCCATGTAGAGCTTTTGCGTAAAGTACAGGTTGCAATTTTAGAGAGAGATAATTCGATGAAATTTGGTACATGTGATATTTTTACACAAGTAAGAAGCCTATTGATTTTGGTCGTGAAATAATGGACAGTATTTCACTTTGCCCCCATAAAATTTTTTTCCGGAATAGAGTTCTAACAGCCAAAATTACCTTAAAAATTTAAACATTTTAATGAAATTTAACACAAATAACATTTATATAAGTACAAATCTGTTTCATGAAGATCGGTCCATAATTTACTATGGCTCCCATATAAGAATTTCGGGAATCACCCAAAAGTGCATAAATACATGTGAATCTTAGTATCGAAGTAATATACTGTATTCGATTTTTTTATTTTACACTTAATACAAGTATAGGTCCTTCCCGAATTTTGGTACACGTAGGCAATAGTGAAGGGTATCATATGGTCGGTCTTGACCGACTATACCTTTTCTCTCGCATTTTTTTTAATTAGACATAAATGTATTCATAACTTGAGCGTCAAAAAAATATTAAGAATAAAAAATGGTGGACTGCCCTTGTAAACCTTTTACATGTGTAGATTATCCCTTTTAGGTCATAACAATATTCATAACTGATCCCGATTTCGTTAAAATTAATTTTATTTGGTTATTTTTGCTTTGATATTATAATATAAATAAATTAATATATTTAATAAAAGTTTTATAAAATTTATTAAATAATTCTTTTCTTCTTTTCTTTGCAGGTATGTAAACCGTTTATTACTAATAAATATTGGAATAGAATTTATAATATCAAAACTAAAGGTTAGTTTAACTTTTAAAATTGTTTTAATTTATAATAAGATAGACATTTAAGGTTAAGTTTAATAAAATAATTTGTAATAATTTACGAGAAGCTCATCCTTTTGCTCTTAGTTTTTTCGTCAGAGCGTCATCAATAAAACGAAGAGAAATATTTCTTTTTCAAAATCTAAACACAGTATCTTCTATCAACTGCAACAAGTTGCTAATTTATCATCAAAAGTTCCAACGTTTTTTGAACATCTATTTTTTTATTTTTGTATTTAAATAAAATCTTACATACATTTCTACTGACGATAACTTAACATATATGAATCGATTGATCTCAATGCAGATCATATTTAAGAATAGATCGAACTTTTAAAATTCGTTATTTTAATTGCTAACGGAGAGAGAGAAAGAGAGAAGTGACAAAGAAAAATTTGAAAACAGGTCGACCGATTTAGACAATTGGAACATTAAGAGGAATACGATAATTGTACTCGAATTATTTTAGTTTTATGCCCTTAAGAAGGCCAACACAACGCATGTGGTTCCGAAACGTTTTTCTGGGAACAATTCTGCAACTTTTGATATAAATCAATATAATTTGATATCCAGATAAGCCCAGATCTCTAAGGGTCTAGAGTGTAGATCCTCAAATTTTGCGAACTAATTATTTATTATTTTAATATAAAAAGAGAAAAGTCAAAATCGCATAGGAAATTTATATGGGTGCTATGAGAAATAGTGGATCAATTATAACCAATTCCAATAGGGTTCGTCCTTGTTTAAAAAATCACATGTACAAAATTATATGGAATTATCTTCAAACACACGACCTGTACTTTGCGACCTTTTCGAGCTTTAAATGGACAGTCAGTAGAACGGACGGACGGGCATGGGACAATGTAGAGCCGAAGTGTTTTTCTATATGGTACATATAGATACAGGAGGTAACATTCTTTCATTTTGAAAATATTTTTCTTATGCTCCAGATTGCGGAATACGATTGAAAATATTTTAACACACGTTTTGCCTCTACTTTTTTTTTAATCTAAGAACAGTGAAGAGAGTATACGTTTAAAGAGAATTGAGAAGGACCAAACAGGTGTTCCAAATTATGGAAAATTATAAAAGCAGATGCACAGACGGTTCCAAAGTAGCTGAAATTACTATCAAATTTCAAATGCTATGGCTATCAAAAAAGGTCCAAAAGTTCAGAAGTATTAGAAGAATATAAATTATATGTTTGTACCATTTGAAGCATATTATTAAATATCAGCAGAAAACTAGGAAATGAAGCTACAACGGACACCCTCTATTTCTAGTATTTTGTTCATAACTTCTTTGTTTATACCGATCCGCTCAAATTCAATACCAAACAAACCTTTTATAAGATAAATATTTGAATCAAATTTCGTTCGAGCCCTATCCTGCTTCCAACACACGGACAGACGGACGGACATAGAGTCGAACCAAAGCCTTGAGAATATGTACTTTATGGGGTCTTAAACGATTACTTCGACATGTTATACACGGAATGACAAAATCAATATAACCTCCATATTTATGATGGTGGGTATAAAAAATGGTCTTGAGATTTTCGGGATAGAGATATGACCGTATTTAATATAGATTTCTTTATCAAAATTCTGCTGTAAACGGCCCAACCAGTAAAAATTTAACTATAAAATGTGAGCGATGTTCTTTGAATCGATCAAAGTAAGTGCTTAAGGTTTAAGGCCAACAAGTTAAAAAACAAACCGAAATGGGAGAAATATTTTACCTAAATATCTCTTGAATTAAAAGAGATAACATGCACATGTAACCATATTTTCAACTGGATTCAGTCATATCGAATTTTATTAAGATATTTTTAAGGGATCAAATGTTAAAGGTTTTGATATAATTTACGATATAATAACTTGAAAATTTATTAAAAATTAATCGCTTTAGCTTTAAAGCCGATTTTTGCTATAGTAATAGAGAGCATTTTTTTTAATAAATTATAACAAAAAGTAATTGAAAAAAATAATAATTTTTATACATTTTTTTGTGTACTTAATTAAAACTTTTCTGACTACTTTTTTGATCGTCCGGGAGGGAACCAGTTTAGTGAAATCTTTTGTGTTTATT
>MINK01174347.1:0-12196 GCA_001735545.1 Phormia regina | reverse complement strand
TCACCCTCTTCATTACCTAGAAAACGAGTGGTTCTCAATCACCACTTGTAGACTATCAAGAACAATCTGTCCACTACCGTCTCGGAGTAGAACTAGAGCATTACATTCTCTTGATAGATAAGGCTTTTAGTAGGAATAATTATATGGCACTGTATGATCGGGCGCATGTCGAAACATATGAATTACCCAGGGAATAGCTTTTGTAGAAGTTGTTTAGATGAGGAAGAAGAGGAATCCGTACAGCACTTGTAATGTGAATGTTCAGCACTGAAAGGGCGTAGACTGAGACACCTCGGTAGACAACTCTTCCACTATCTGGATTGTCTCAATGACATGCCACTTTCAAACCTGATTAGATTTGTTAGGAGTACGGGTTCGTTTCTAAATAGACCAACAGAAAGTTAGTTTTTTGGTTTATGGAAAGGGAGAGGAGTTTTTCTTCTCAAATAGGGCTTCACAATGGTCCTAATGGCCTCCGAGTGCGTTCGCTATGGTGGGCGACCCTTACAACCTAACCTACCTAACCTTTTTTAATATCTCAGTTATTTTCCAAATAAGATATTTATCACCCAATAAACATCTCTATAGCCTTTCATATAGTCGGCCAATATCACATTTCCCATTTAATTAATTGCAAATGAATAATTGTCGAATGGTTGAATTAAAATCACCACTTGAAACTCTTAACAATTCAATATTCTATGAATTTTTTCTCTATGTAGTTGTCTAATGTTACTCATAGTAGTAAAAATCTTTTCTCAAAATAGAAACAAAAGGTAAAAGTAACATTTTTTTCTTCTTGCTGCTTTAAAAGTATTTTTCTGTGCAAATAATGTTTTTTCTACATATTTTTCTTTGTAATACAAAAAAAAAAATATATATATATATAGACAACCCTTTAACATTTACATTGTAATTTACTGTTGTTGTCTTTAATTTTAACCCCCTTTTTTATGCAATTGAATTTGTTTAATATTATTTTTCTTTAACTCAAAAGTACTTTGGCAATTGTATCATCATATTCTAAAAGCAGAAAAGTTTTTAAATTTGTGCGGCTACATTAGCAATACATTAATTTATAATGATTTTTAATTGTTATTTTAAGTTCTTTATAAAATTTTCCACAAACTTTGTTAAGATTAATACGTCGACTGCATTAAAAGTATAGATGATGAGCACAGTGAGTGTCTGGTCCTTTTTTAAGGTCTGAGAAAAAAGTAATAAGAAGAAATCATTTATTTAATTTAAGCTACTACATTTACCATTTGCAGATTTGGTTATATGTTGTTTTTAAAATAAAGTTTAACCAAGTGTATAATTTTCCTTGAAGTACTTTTTTTTTTTGAGAAAATCTCAAAAATAACATTAGCAGCGACAACAACAAACCGACGAATATTAAACACATAGTAGTTATGAAAAGTACATTTGTTCCAAATAAACTGCAAAAGTATTTAGTACTTTTGTGTTATTTTTTGGCTTAAGTGGATTTACTAATGGATTCAATAATTCATTCAAATTTATTTCCTTGTTTTCTTATTGTTAAGCCTTTAAAATAAATAATAATTTTGATTTAAGACACATTGAGCAATATAAATAAAGGTCGTAAATGGGACGCAATTATTTCTTTAAAGGATTAAATAAAAAGGATTTGAATAACAGGAAAGTTACGCGGTGGATTCATGAAAGCAATTGGAAATACACTTAAACTGCATTATATAAATGAGTGTTACAAACATACTAAGCACAACATTTTGTTACGAAAATAAATGTTTGATTACTACAATTATATTATTGTTGGTATTTTAATATAAATGTCGTGTTATAAAAAGAAGTTTTAAATACTGGGTCATAACAAATATAGCCTTGGTTTTCTGTTACTATAACATTTTTGGTTATATTAAAAAAATGGTTTTTTAATTCTTTTAAGTGCAAAATTTTTGTTCTTCAAAAATATCCGAAGAAAAACTGCTTTTTATAAAAAGGAATATGGGAAAAAATGAAAAGTATAAGTTAAAAAGAATGTGATAAAAGAGGTTCCGAAAATTTCGATGTCAAATATGAACTTTATTCTGGTCTGCTAATGACTGAAAATTTGATTTAAACTAATCAGTTGCTAGAAGGAAGAAACATACTGTCAAAAGATATCGATGGCACTATATATCAATCTTATGACAGTTTGGAATCATTTAAAAAGGGTGGGAGGCTTGACGTTTGACTCACGAATGTACTTTCGGCAAATATTTTACTAATTTTCAAATCAATATAACGTTTTTTTTTTATAAGCAACGAATCTAATTAGTATCACACCATCATTTTTATATGAACCAACAGAACAATCTTAAAGTGAAATTTGTAAAACTGCATTTTTTAGGAATACTATGTATATCCAAGAGAAAAAAACAAAAAATTATTGAAAATAAATAAAATATATTTTCAAAAAGGAACAGCAATTTTCTACCACTACTACTAATACGATCATTTCAACCAATTCGCTCTATTCAAAATTTGTTGAAAAAAAGTATTTCTTTTTTAACTATTTTTTTATGTTTTTTTTTTTCGAAATGTTACACGTGGAATGACATATTTTTGATGGAGGGTATAAAAATACAAGAAAGGGACTTATATTAAAATTTTGGGCATTTGTGAATAAATACTTTCACTACACAGAAAAAAGTCGGCAATTAACAAATTTATATGAAAGTAATTCATTCAATAAAAAATTTGCTCAAATTTGCACCTCTCACCAAAGTGATTATATCAATTACTAACAACTATAAAAAATACAAAACAGAAAAAAATTCCCAATTATTAAATTAATTAAATCAATTAAGTAGATGATTGAATGAATTAAAAATGTGTATAGGAAAAAACTAAATCAAAATTTATTTTTTATTATATTTTTCCTTGAACATATTTATTAAATTTTGATTCAAAATTAAACAACTGAGTTAATTGTAAAAAGGACGGTAATAATTTGTGTATGATAAAATGGGGTTATTAAATGATATTAAAAGTTTAATGAAATTGGAAGCTATATTAAAGAAAAGGTTATAAACATTATTAAGAAGAATCATTAAATGACAAATAAATTATAAAATGGAATTATAATAACAAATATATTCATATTTTGTAATCATAGCATCTCGCGTTTAGTTTATGGTTAACAGAACCATATTTTTTCTTTACTTGTTGATACTAATAACTATATGGTATCATACACTTTAGGGCGATTCCCGAAAATGGGTTTATATGGGTAATATAGATTTATATTAAATTATTTGAAATATGAACTATATGATGCCCTACACCATTGTCTATGAGCATAAAAAAATGGATAATATTAGACTTGTAGTCAATTCTAGTCCACTTCCACTAAATGCAAAAAAAAAGCATCTACCTGATTTTAGGATGTTTCCATGAAGTGGATTTATATAGGCGCTATGACAAATTTTGAACCGATTTTCATTAAACTTGAGAATTTTGTTATACCCTACACCATCATAGGTGGTTGGGGTATTATATTCCGTTCGACTCGATTCTACGATGTCTGTCCACCCGTCTGTTTGACTGGCTGGCAAACTACAGGTCGCAATGATTTTTTTTTGCACAAGGACGAAGCTTATTGAATTTGGTTAAGATCAGTCCATTATTTCACCTGGCCCCCAACAAATTTTCTGCCGGAATTGAGTTTTCACGCTCAAAATTACCTTAAAATTGTTAATATTTTAATGAAATTCAAATAAGTTATATATAAGCACAAATCCATGTACCACATTTCGTCAAGATCGGCTTATAATTGGCCATATAAATGCACATGGGCTCGCGAAGCTATTTCTTGTGAGAACCTCTGGTGTAGGGTATCATATGGTTAGGCTTGACCGACTATATTTTTTCCCTCGTTACACTGTAATAATTTGTATAATTACAACGAATATTTTAAAATTCATTATCGTGAAATCTTAAAATATTTGATACCGAGTTGAATCTATTAAATCCTATTTCGGCTCTTTTATTTTTTGATTTGTAAATTGATTTGTTTTCGATTTATTCTATTCAATTATTCGTGATAAATTTTATGACATTTAATAATATTATCCTTAATACATTTTTTGATATATATTATAGAAAATTAAACTCTAATATTAATATTAATATTATTAAAATTTTTACGACTTTTTAAATCAATATTTGCAATTTTGTATAAAAACAAATTTGATATATTACAATTTTAAGTGATTTTTATTTTAAATTTATTGCTATAAAATTTCCCTAAGTGTAATATTCATAACTGACATAAAATAAAATTATTACTAAAATAAAGAAATGGACACTGCATGGTAAAACAAGTGTTTACATTTATGAAATTTTACACTCAATGAATTTTGTTAAAAATAAATCCCAGTATTATTTATTTGAGGTTTAAATGGGTGCTCTTCCATGTGTGGGAGTTTGTGTGAATAAAAAAACGCAAAAGGACAATTTCCATACATTTTTTTTGTTATGCTTTGCACAAAAATAACAATAAACTCAATGGGCAAATTTGTTGTTGTTTTTTTTTTTTGTGTTTAATTTCATATTACACACATTATTATTTATGTGTGTTTTAATTATTTACAGTGAAATGAATTAAGTTGAACATTTTTTTCTTCTGTAAATGTGTAAATTATTATTTTTTATTTTTCCTATATAAATAAAAGTGTGTGTGTAGATTTGTGCTTAAACATTTTCATAAATGAATGGTCCGAAAAACAATTATTCATAAGATAAATTTAAATAACCACAGGCCAAAAGGATCAGTTAATTTGCTTTATACACACACACACACACACACACACACACACACACACACACACACGGAAAAATTCATACACACTTAATTTAATAGGTCAGTTATGTAGGGGTAAGGAGGGAGGTAACGAATAATAATTTAATGAAGATTTAAAGCTGAGATTTTTTTTATATATTTCAAAAAAATACTTAACGTTTTAATTAGAAAGTTAGGGTTATCGACTCGGGGACCCGTTCATCGATCATGATTCCATTGGAAGAATGGATAAGGCTCGATATAGAAAAAATTTATGGTTACAAACCAACGAATATCCTACAAGCATAAAATTTCTAAAATGAAGTCAAGCTTTTAGATAGATTTTATTTATATAATAATTTCCATTCTTAAAAACTCCACCACGTCTTGTAGTCATCATAATGTAAAATATGGCGTCTTCTCCCTTGAAGCTATAATTGTAATTCAAAAATGTTATATATAAAATATTTTATATTTTATTCTTCTTCCTCATCCACAAAGTCATCATCTGCATAAGCATCATCATTATTAAGTATTTGAAAAAATGCAGAAAAATCTTTACATTCTATCGTCAGCATTCATACATACAAATACATCATCGTCATCAATACTTCTCATACCAACAGCTCGTGCAAATATCATCAACAGTCAATCAAAGTTTAGCGTTAGTAAGTTCATTATTACCACCGTTTTATTATAGTTTTCTTCCTATATTTTCTGTCGATTTGTTGTAGTCGATATTGTTGTTGCAAACAATAATATCGCTAGTGTCTTGTATGCTGTTGTCTGCTGATGTTTCCCAGTTATATTTATTTTTTTTGTAATACTTAAAGAATGTTTTGTAGTTATAAACTTTAACATTCCATACATACAAATACATATTATTCACCTAGTGTACAGTGGGACAAGAGGTCATAACATATGTTATGTCGAGGCTAACACACTAAACTTTAAAAACATTCACTTAAATCTTCATTTTTGCAGCACTAACTGTTACATAAAATAGATTTAAACAAAAAAGCATTTTTTTCAATAATCATTATGAACTATGTTTTAACCTATAAGCCAATGATCATTATCTTGAAGTGGGTATTGCATAAGGGTCAGAATGAAAATAAATCTGTAAATTCTATTCATGAAATTGACACTGTAATTGTTTATCAACTTTTCATTCTCATCCGAGATACAACATTTTAATATATTCTTAAAGGTCGTGGTAATGAAAAATCCATGTTCTATTTATTTCGAATAATTTTCCAGGGATTTTGCCTGGGAAAATTGACCACATATTTTACGCTTGTAGGCAAGAGGTGTAGAGAAGCAAGATGTGTAGGAGATGTTGCACGTTAAGATATCTTAACGAAATTTTCGGCAAATATTGATTCTATTGTATAAAATGAGCAAGTATATAATTTTTAAGATTATTCTAAAAGGAATCCCATAATTCCCCAAAAAATAAAAGCGACGAAAATCCAAAAATGTGTTTTTCATATTTTTAGCTATAGTTCACATTTTCTCCGAAAATGGAATGGAAAATTTTAGCAACATATTACAGATTACTAAACTGCATTACTTTAGCGTTGGCGAGAATATAGATTAAATTGAAAATTTTCATATAAAATGCATCAAATTCGGCAGGGTATATACCTTGACCATTTGAGTTGTTGGTCTTGTTTTTATACCCTACATCACCATAGGTTGTTGGGGTATTATGCGTTTGTACTGACGTTTGCGAGGAATAAAAAAAGTTACCTAATACATATCGGCTCAGAATCAATTTTTAAATCGATCTACTAATGTCCGTCCGTTCGTTTGAATGAATGTTAACTTTTCGCACAAAGTCAGGCGCTGATCCACGGGGAGGAAAAAAAGAAAAAATTTCCTTCCCCAAAATGAAAAATCTTAATGCAAAATTTATACTAAATCATAAAATTTAAGGAAATTGTTGTGAAAATCATTATATTTTTCTCCCCCAAAAGCATGAGCTTGATCCGCACCTGCACAAAATACAGATCGAAAATTTGAAGATGATTAAATGTACTCAGGCATTTGGGACGAAGTCTTTTGAAATTGGTTGTAATCGGTCTTTTTTTTCAGCTAGCTCCCATACAAACATTCCCCCGAAATTGAGTTTCAACAGTCAATATTTTAATGAAATTCATTACAAAGTAATTCACTTCAAGCATCAATCTATGAATGTATTATGTGGAGATCAGTCCACAATTGACCATGTAACCCTCCCATATAACCCTTTAATCAGAAAAACTGGAAACAACATTATCGAATTGAATGAGAATTGGTTCATAATTTACCATAGAGCCCATATAGTATCAAGTCATTTTATATTTGTGTTTTTTATTGTATATTTAGTAAAAGTGTTGGTCTACAATTGGATTTTCATGCTCATACACAATAAAGTACAGTGTCAAGGCCAAGATCGACTATAACTTTTCTTTTATCATTTAGCTTAAAGTAATTCCTCTAAAGATACCTTTCAGAAAAATTTTAAATTATTTTATGTTCTTAAATAAAATTTTATTATAGAGAAAAAAAGATTGTAGATACCTTTTCGATTAAAGTAAAATCAGTTCTAAAAACTAAGAACATGCAAAATTATGTTGTTTAAAAATTCAAATGGAAATAACTTGAAAACTTAAAGAGATAGAACATGTTTTTCCTACTTCCAACAAGCAAACAGACGGACACAGCTGGATCCACTCGGTACCTAACCAGCACCCAGAAAGTATATCTTTTATGGGGTCTTAAATGTTATACATATTATGACAAAATTAATATAACCCATCATTTTATGGTGGGTATAAGGATCCTCTTAGCAACACCACTGATTAGTCTTTTGGGACCCCTTTCCAAATTTAATATTGTACACTGTTCTACTACGACTTTACCAAATTTCATGCAAATCCAACCAGCCTACCAGAAGTTACAGATTTATTTCTAAAAATTTTCGATTCTTTCCCACCGTGCTATGCTAAATGTAGGGCCAGTATTGCCCTACATCCAAATCAATTCAAAATTTCTTCACTAACCATTTATTAAGTATTGTCCTCTGAAATATATATAAATATTTTTTTATAAAGTGAAAAAATACCTCAAGACTAACTTCCAAAAATATTAAAAAATCGGTTCCAAATAATAATAATAATAATAATAATAATAATAATAATAATAATAATAATAAAATCAAGCATAACTATTTTTTAACTGCAAGAGAAAAACTTGGAAAAATAAACTTATCTTTTCTAAACAAAAATATTAAAATACGGAGGTAAATCGTAAAGTGAAAGCTTTTTTTTAAATTTCACATACTTGAGATCATGAACTTTGACACCTTGTAGCTTTTCTCGTATTATCGCTAGGCTACTATAACTTTCTTAATGTTTAGGTCTTAACTTAAAACTCTTCCTTACATTTCAGTTTTATTAGAGCAAAAGATATAAGTTTTCTTAAAACTTAGATCCTTTCTTAAAACTCTTACATTTTAATTCGGAGATATATATATATTTTTAGAAAATTTACATGTGGACCACAAATTCTCAATTTGGATTAAATTTTAAAATTTTCACATAGTCCCACTGTTATTAAACTATGGATATTTTTGTATATTTATACTGTTCTGTTAGTTGCTTATTAGGTGCAGTTTTAACTATTTTTTATGCTTCTTATACTAACAGCAACAACTACTGCCTTATTCTATTGTTGCTGCCGCGTCTGTTGTAGTTGTTCGCTATTAGATTCGTTTGTTGTTATTTTAAAATAAAGTTTAGTTAAAGTATTTTGTTACTTGTATGTACATAGCAGGCAGGCAGTTAGTTAGTTTATTTGGTAGTTCAGTTCAGTTGTATTTTGTTTCAGTTATTGTTGTTGCTGCTGTTTTATATTTTCAGTTGATTTTATTTGGTAGCAGCAGCTTCTGTTACTTATTTAAATAAATTGCCTTTTAGGCGTTGTTTTCGTCTATAATTCGCATACACATAGGAAAGAAAATGTTACATATATTTTATCTTTTTTTTGCTATTTTATTAAAGTTGCAACTTGTAAAAAAAACTTAATAATGTAGTTTAGATACAAAATGGCAGATAAGAAAAATGCAAAATTATTGCAATCAAAATAAATGAATGGAGCAATTGTACTTCTGGAAGGATGAATATAATAAAATTATTTGAAAACGTTAAAAGAATAAAATTATTTTTATTCTTTTAGCGTTTTTTTATTGTATTTTTTAACTTAAAATTATTATTTATCTAAAATAGCTACTTAATTTAAAAAAATATTAGTTATAAAAATTTCTTTATCTAAAGATTGCAAATTTTGAAATAATTGTATTCATTTTATAATATTTTCAAAATCTTTTTCAATTATAAATTACATTTGTATAGGTATTTTATAACTTTTATTAAAATTTATTCGAAATTATTTTTAGAAATGATATGCATTGCCTTTGTCTTTTTTTCATTTATATTTATTTTCTAATTATAATTTTTTTAAATGTGTATCTTATTTCTAAGTTAATTTAATTCCTTAGTTACTCAATAATTTCTTTTAAATACTTTTTCGTTGTTATTCTGACATCCCATTAAAGTCCTCTTTACATTGTTACTTGCTGGTGTGGTATTTATGGACTTTCTAACACTTGTGTCTTTCGTACACCCTTCTCTCTTACTGTTCTTTATTTTGCTTAGACTTTAGTTTAATTTATTTTAATAATTTAAGTTTTTCGTACTTCCATCTATAATGCCTGGTATAGAATAATGTGGCACGCAACATCAGCAGTAGCAGCAAATGTTTCCAAGTATTGTTTTCAAAGAATTAATACAAAACAAAGACTATAAAGTATTCTTGAGTTAAGGACTCAGGTGTATTTTGTTACCAACAGTGTTAAATAAATTTTTATCTTTTACTTTATTGTTACAACCTCATTACTTCCCACCCCTTTGCTAAATTTTTAAGTAATAATTTCATTTAAGTATATTTTTTTTCTTAATAATTTAAATGTGTTTGTTGGTTTGTGTTTTTCATTATAGATTTTTTTTAACAATAAGGAAGACAATTTAAAAGATAAACAGAAAAACATGTATATAAAAATAGATAAATATATAAGTTTTTTGTGTGTATAATTATAGAAAAAGCTAATGATAAAATAAGTGAACTTTAAACCTTCAGAGGCTGTTTATACCCTACACCAACAGAAAAGTATACCGTTCGACTCAGAATCATTTTATGGGTCAATTTAACCATGTCCGGTCGTCCCCCTGGTGGGCTGACCATGTATAGCTTTGGCTCAAAGTGCAGGTCGCAATATGAAAGATATTTTGATATTTACTACATACACTGGTGCATATTTCTATAAACGCACTTAACTTTTTTCTGTATTTTTGTTATATCNNNNTATATATATATATAAAAATAAATTAATTAATGAATTTAATTTTGATTTTTTTCTTTAAAATAAAATTAATATTTAAAAATTATTTAAAACCTTAAACGAATATATGGTGATATTCACGGCATAATGTTGTATTGTTAAACTTATCTTAAACTCAGAAACTAAAAGTAATTTCTTACTTTTGTACGCGAAAATACCCAAAATCCCAATTTCGTATAGACAGTGTTAAAAAAATGTTTTTTCAAATTGAAATTCATCCTGTCATTATAAGCTGGTTCGGGAGAAAATACTTTCATGTGCTTTACCTTTACATAAAGGCTAATTAATTAAGTATGATTTTCAGTCGTTGCCAGCTTTGCAATTTAAAAATTTAAAAAAAAAAAGAAGAAAAAAAGATTCCAAAATTGACAAAATTTGAAATAGGGCTTGTGGCAGATCTATTTACCCAAGCTCCATCGATTTACTTACTCATATATATTAAGATTATCCTTTTATTTTTTAAAAGAATTATAAAATCAAAAAAAAATTCATGAACTTTTTTTATTAAATATAGAATAAAAAAAAATAAATAAAAAATTATAAGTCGTATATGCTTTTTTGAGAAATCAACATACTATATTAATGAAACCCTATATTTGTTCATACGGGAGGTGGGCGGTTTAAATTGGAGGACCACGCCCAAATTTACATCGGTCGTTGAAATATATGTACAAAATTTCATTGACATTTAAACTTATAATGTAGGTAGGTGGTAAAATAGGCGGACCACCCAATTTTCAGTTTCCAATTTTATCTACTTTTGTTTAAGAGATATAAGCAGAAAATTATGAACAGAGGCTACAACGTATACCCTGTGTTTCTAGTATTTTGTACGGCTCACGATTTTTTCATTTGTCTTTGAACTATTTATATAAATTTTCAATGACGTTTAATCTTATATGGGAGGGGCGGTTAAGTGTGTGGACCACGCCCATTTTTGGCTTCGAAGTTTATAATGACCCTCGAAATATCTGTACAAATTTTCGTTATCGTACACGCTTTTGTTTAATNNAATGGATATCAACATAAAGCTATGAAATGAAGCTACATCTTTTCTATGCCCATTTTGGATTTCCAAGTGTATAACTACACTCGAACTATCCGTACAAAATTTCGTTATCGTATAAGCTTTGGTTTAATAGATATCAACAGAAAACTATAAAATGATGATACAACGAACTCTCTGTGTTTCTAGTANNTTTTTCCATATGAGCGATGATCGGTAAAAAAGTAGGCAGATCATGCCCATTTTGGTTTCGCGTTTATATAGACCAAAAAAAATTTCGACATATTACACACGGATTGACCCCCAATATTAAGGCCGCAAAGCTAAAAAAAAGCACGAGGTTGAAAATGTGGTAAAAAATTTATTTCGACCCGAATATCTCTTAAACTAAAGGAGATAACTTATACATGTAATGTATTTTTTAGAGATTTATTAGGACTATCTATCTGTAAAATTTGTTTTCTATCATATCATAAGAGGATTTTTGGCGATTTTTAAAAGAAAATTTATATACTCGAGATGGGCAATTTTGGAGGGCTACCCATTTCCTCCCTGACCTGCTAGGAGCCTATACTCCTTCAAATCAACTAAAAATCAGCTCAGCTTAAACCATGTGAAATTTTATTGAGATACCTCTTTCGGTTTCAAGTTACTAAATTATTTCCAAGAAAAAACGTTTTGGAACCACTGTGTGATATTTTAAACTGATAAACAGAATTAAACTTTAGGTAGGTAATTTAATAAAATTGCTTTTATTAATCTGCTTCAAATTAATACAATAAATATAAATCTAAAAAAAGAAAATAAATATAAATCAATCTTAACCGCCTGAAATTGTATTTAAATTCACGCATTTTTATGATATGATTTGAATTCTGTAACTTGGTATCACTTTGGCCCCTAATATAAATATTTCCAACTAAAACAAATTTTTATTGTTATT
>MINK01174346.1:3604-14977 GCA_001735545.1 Phormia regina | reverse complement strand
TTGTTTTAAAACGATTTTAAATTTGATTATTACCATCACAGCTCTTTAAAATTAGTTCATTGAGTTGTAATTGTAATTGGAAAAAATGTATATTTTGTGAAGAAAAAAAATTACATTTATGTTTAGTGAAAAAAAAAAAAAAAAAAAAATATTTNNATTACATTTATGTTTAGTGGAAAAAATTTATTTTCAGCTTATTTGTAGTGACTGCTCAGATTTTGCAGTATTGAGTGTAGTGCAAATTTTTTCACTACAATTTAGTGCACTACCCCCAACTCTGGTGTTAAAAAAGTTTCATCTGCAGAATCGTTTCAATTGAGACAGGCTTTCATATTAAGCCATGGCTGCTGTGTGTTAAAATTTAGTCTAATGATTTGACGATTTTTTTCTACAATTTCGAAACATAATTAATAACAATGGTCAACAAAAAAATCCTCCCCCATAAACGAATAAATGAACTTGATGAATTTTGATGTGCTAAACAGGAATCTGCTTTTAGTTTTTTTCCATCAGGTATTGATTTTTTATGTGCATGACAAATATCATAACCTTATTCAACGGATACGTAATAATATTCGACAATGGTTTGTCGAACTTAGGCTATAACACAAAAACCCTTTATACGATTTAGATGATTGACATCTAAAAATGCATGTCATCGTCAAAAATATTTTTTATTCGCTCAAGAATTTTAGCGATGTGGATCAAAATTTTCACAACTTTTCCAAAAAATAAATTTTAAATTTTTTGATACTAATTACCGAATAACTACAAAAATATTAGCTGGACAAAAAAATATATAAATTCAGCTCAAAGACAATAAAACGATCGATATATATTAAAGTTCAATTTATCTTAATTGGCAAACTGTTCTCAAGTTATACAAGTGTGACTTCCTAAAGGCGTGGTAATAGTAGTCATGGCCATAAAAAAATCATTGCATAATGGAAAAAAGTTTTTTAAGACGAAAATTTTTTTTTTGTGCATGGGTATACAAAATTAACTGTGAATGCAAACAAAATTCGTGCATCAATTTTTACAATATGTGGCTTTATTTACTCGCAGTTTTGCCAGCTTTGAGATAAAAGTTATTAAAATAAATAGTTTTGATATTTTCACTTAAAAAAAAGCTTTAGTAAAATATCGAAATATCTGCTAAGCATTGAGCGGATAAAATTTTTTTATTAGAGCCAATGTTATTCCACATATATTTATATATATCGAGTATACTGTTCCCGAGTTATAATGAAATATACACGAATACTCGGCTTATTTAGGGCGCAATATGAGTGTAGTTTCTAAATAAAATTAAATTACTATTGAGAAAATGATTCATTACAACTTTTCAAATCAATGCGATGTGAAAACGATCAGTTTTCATTAGAATACCTGATCGATATAAAATTTTGTAATTTTTTAAATATAAAACTTTTAGATTTCATAATTGAATTAATCTCAATTTTTAACTCATTTTAACGCAACGTGACAAGTGATGTGTTTTAAAATATTTTTTTATTGCACATAAACGTTTAATGTTACATAGATTGGCAAAAAATCTTTCACTAAACAAAAAATAGGTCGGGTTATATGAAATTTGACGCACAGAATAGGAATCTGTTTAAAATTTTTTGACCATAACAAGAATAAAACTCAAGTTATCGTAACATTATAATTATGATTCTTGGTCCGAGATTATTCGGAAATTTGTTTAAAAAAATTCTCCTTAATAGTTACAACAACTTTTGTTTATAAATCACATATCAGAAGGATTATTTTAAGTAATTAAGCAACTTGTATGTGTTGAAGATTTCTCAATAATATTTTACATGGTTGCAGGTTAGGGCTGCTAGATCTATATTCACAAAATGCTTGACATTTAGGATAACAAAACTGAACAAAACTTTTTATTTAAAATCACTTCCTCACTTCTCATACGTTTAACTTATAATTTGTTTTTGAATTTTTAGAGATTTAATAATATTTTTCAATTCCATCTTTTGCAAGTTTGTAAAAAAATTTAAAAAGTACGTTTGGCTAAAAGGAACAAAAAATATTGTTTGAATTGAATGTTATTCTTATTATTCTGGAAAATCCATCCGAATCCAGCCCAACTATTTGTTTTTGAATTGATAGGTAGGTGTACAGAATCCTGCTTGTTCCTTGGTGTAGGAACATGTTGACCTCCAAAATGTTGACAGCAAATATTCATTTATAATATGATAAAAAAGCCTCGTTTTTTTTTATTTTTTAACTTATATAGAATTTTTATAATTTTTTCTTGAAACAAAAATGCATACAAAAAAATGGTAGGAGCATGAGATAGAGATTTTTTAGAAACATTAACAAAATTATATAGTCCAGACAAGAAACAAATTTTATGTGTAAATATTGTAATTTATTCAGAAATAAGCCCTTAAAATATGAAATATATTTCATAAACAGAAAATATATAACCACAGGTAAGCGCATTTTTGTCACCACCTGGCCTTACTACGAATCTGTACAAATTTAAATCACATGTTACAGAATTTTCCAAAAAAAACGACGTTTTGAAAACTCTATGCATTGCGTCTCAAAGTTGACTCGTTGGTCTGTGAAGTTGGTAGAGTAATAATATTCCCTTTATTTTTATTAAAATGGATACAGTCGGGTAGAATCAAAAATAAATCTGTAACTTCTAAGCAGCTGGCTAGATTTGGGCATAGGAAGAGTGTATAATGCTAAGCCAGAGAGGTGTGTTGGGTACTCTACATAAACTTATCATTCTACACCCCAATCCTATAGCTATAGCTAATTTTACGCGAATTTAACCTGCTAATTTGAAGTTATAAATTTATTTTGTAAAAATTTCCCTAAGAGACTATGCTTTTTCAAAGAACGAAAAAATTAGATCTCAATTTCTCAGCAAATTCAAATAATGAAAATAAGTTCGTTTTCTTTTGCTGCTAAATAATGTTTTTTTTTTCAAAAATAAATTATTAAAAAACTAGAACAACCAAAATAGTAATAAAATAAAACATGTAACGAATAATATATTCTAACTGTTAACAACTCTGAAAATAATGTTGAGAGTGAGAAGCATTGCCTACACATACAATAAACAATTTATTAGTTAATGTAGAGACTAAATAGTTTTTGAATACGAATTTCTTAGTGTATACTTTAAAAGCTTAGTTGTGTATTTGCTAGTATGCGTATTAAACATAAATAAACAAAACTTCTTTGGAATACGGCAGTAATTACGAAACCACTGAAAATTCTTATTTTGTATCTCAATATTGCACAATCGTTTGAGATTACAACAATTGTATATACATTAAAATTCTACTTACTATTATCAATGACCTGTCAAGCAAATTCGGTTTTGTTAAGAAAAAGTAAATTTGGTGTTCTTTATCGATAAATAGCTTTAACAGTGAAAGTATTGTTTATTATTTCCAGTGAACTTTAAACAAGGTCAGAAAAAGCTGAATGTCCCAAGAAGGCACATTAAGGTCAATAAGAAAGGCATTCAATTTATAAATATAACATAAATAGTTCCTATGTGTAATAAAATTCGTTCAAAAATAATTATTGTAGAATGAATAAATAAATTCCATTTTTTGTGCAAATTAATGGAAAAAATGGGCAAATTGGCTATTCTGTAAAAATAAAATTTTTAAATTTTGTGAAGAATCAAAAATAGCAATAAAAAAGCTAGAAGCTAGAACAAGGCAAAATAAAAATTAAAAAGCTAGATTTAGACCTAAAAAAAAAAATTAACTGACAACACTGATTATTTCTAACATAACAAATAAAAAATACTTTTTAAAATAAATATATAGAAATAAGAATTTAATAAAAAAAAAAAAACGGAATAAAGGTAAGTTAACATGGGTTTTATGTAGTATTGTATAATGATTTTTAAGTCTTAAACTTCTCATTAAAACTTACCAACGATCGAGCATATGGTATCTGCGACCAATTGTGATGCAAATTTATAGAATACATAAGTAAAGTTCAAATTACTTATGTATGCTGCAGCAGTAGTTGCAGCATACACAATCAACTGTTTACAGTCGGTATAAACTGTTGCTGTCGGTTTAATTACATTGGTGTAGTCAGCAACAGCTTACACAGTTGTATTTTGATATTTTCTTTGTTGATAAATAATATATTTACCGGGTATATTCAATTCTTTTGATAAATTCATCCATTTTTTATCCTTTAAAATTTGATTCCTTTATGCAGAATGTTTTTTTACTCTTTTTATTTTAAGGTGGTACGAATACTTAGATAATATGTGTTTTCTTATTAAACTATACGAACAAAACGCAAAAACAACAGCGACACAATACAAAAAACAGTACTGCGCTACCATCTTTTTTAACTCTCTCTTTCTCTATATGAATGCAGCGCAGTAAATTTAGAAACGGTGCTAAATAAAAGAGCACTACAAACTGCTGATGACCAAATGTAGTCAACTCCAACAGACAGTGCATTCTAAAATATCAGCTGATTATGTCAGCACACACTGCTGCTGCCTACGCGCTGTTGTATTTTGGGCTTAAGGTAGTAGGATTATTATTCATAATATGGAATATATACTATAATGTACCAATTTTAGGAACATTTTGGTTCAGTTATTTAGAAACTTTTTAAAACGATCGAATCGAATCATGGTCCTTTTAAATATTTTTCATGGTCCTTTAATATATTTTTTTTTTGTAACTTTAACAAAAACTCCAAAAATGTTAAAAAATTTAATTGAGAAAATTACAATATTATTCAGGAATTAATCTAAATCTAATTAATTCAATTGAAGTCTTTTACAATAGTATTAAATCTTTTGTCATAGCATAAATAAATGATAGATGTGTAAATGTTTATAATTAGGGGATTCTGAAATTGTCATTCGTATTCGGTTATATGATTAATTTTGGTCGATTATCTATTCGAATAATTGAAAAAATATATTTTCGAATATCGAAAAAACTGAATAATTTGTATCAAACAACCGATTATTCGCAATGTGGTTACAAAGAAATAATTTTTTTTATTTTAAATTAACATTTAGGTTCAACATCATTTCGAAAATGTTATGATATTCCAGCAAAAATAAATAAAACACATTTTTAGGAAAATAATTTTTCATTAATTCCAAAGTATCAGGACAATATATTTATAACAAGAAAAAATTCAGAAAATAAGAGTTATATTATTTATTAAATTAGAATTTGAAGAACATTTTAGAGTATTAGGTCGAAAGTCCAATATTCTCAAACAGATGACTGATAGAACAATTAAGTTAAACCCTATGTTATCTACATTTCTGCCATTAATAGGTTTTAAGCCGATCAACTTAAAACCTCGAATAATTAATAGTAAAATAAACCGATTAATATTAAAACTCTATTAATTAACATACAATTAACAAATGCAATTTTTTTTTACTTTTTTTAAGGAGGAGTATAAGCCTCTACCAAACCGAGAATAATTTCATAAGCTGAAAGAGAACATAAAATGTGGTTTGTGATCTGAATTTTTCAGTACCATGATATCATCATTTCAAATTATCGAGAAATTTAAAATTTGTTTATTCATGTATATATAAACCACCATGAATGTAAAAATAATAAGAATCTGTTTGCTAATCATAAAAACGATCATAATAGTGTTAAGGATGTAACAATAGTGTGAAAAAATACGTTTTTGTTAAAAAAGATTTCAAAATTAACTTTATATTAAAAACAATTTGAAAGGGTACTTTTCGCAATGTGTATTTTTAACTTTATTATTGTCGTTGAATATTTTATATCACCCACAAACATTCCTTTTAGATTAAGACATGATATCGGAAAAGAATAAAGTGTAATTCCATATTAATTCGGACGGAAAACAGATTGAAAAGTTGAAATTTTTTCACACAGAATAGGAAGAACAATTTGATACTGATATTGAAGAAAATGTATTATCTTATGAGTTTTAATTAATCTAACTAAGAAGAAATAAAAGGGCATATATCCATCATTTAAATAATATGATATGTATTTGAGGTAGTGGATCAAATATATATTGGACACTGATCCCTAAATGTGGCCACGGGACCTCTAGAAGTTCATAGCAAAGAGTCTGCAAAGAGGTCTTAAATAAACGAAGTGTAAACTAATTTCCTTTTTTGGGATAAGAGATACAAGCTGACCACAAAATAATTAAAGAACTAAAATATTTAATAAAGCCAATAAGTTCTTTTGTATGTTGTTTAGATCAAGTGAGTGTTTCCTGTAAAACAAAAGCCTGATTGCGAAATTTTAATTTATTATTTGTACTAAGAAAAGACAAGCGAAAAGCCAAAACAAAAGGGGTTGGAATATGCGTCCAGACACAAATCCATTAATATCCATAGCATTGTAATTGAAATTTTTAAAGGAACATTGAATTTTTTAGACCTAAAGCCCATAATTTTGAAAATAATTAAATGAAATTTGGTACTTATGAATGGTTCTTTTTGACACGAAATAACATTTATTAAAACTTCTTATGATCGGAAAATTTTTTCTTCTCTCTTCCATACAAATATTTTCCCGGAATAGGGGATTAATATTTATACATAAGACATATACGTATATTGAAAATATTTCAAATGTCATTAAAGTTTAATATGCTTAAAACTCATTCCTAAATAATTATGCTTCAATTATTTCATTTACGTGAGGTGGACCATTTTTAAAATACCTCAGAAAATATGTCAAAAAAAAAAAAAAAGAAGAAGNNAAAAAAAGAAGAAGTGAAAGCGCTATAATCGGCTGTGCCAAATCGTATATACCCTTCACCATCATTGAGATGGATTTAGATTTGGTTTAATCTATATTGACTGACTGATTTACTTGGTGATTCATCATCGCACAGCCCAAACGGAAATAAGAATATTAGGGGGTAAAAGCGTAATGGAGATACGGTAAATAATAAATTATATAGTTTGAATGTTTAGTAATTAAATTATAATAAAAATAATAATTCTAAGACAATATTAAACTACAAAATGTTATAGTAAAAATTTATGAATTGATTTGATTGATTTCAAAAACCGAAAACCAAAAAAAAATAAAAATAATCGACAGACTTAGTTCACTTTTTTAACAAAAAAAAAAAATGCAGAATGAATGAAAGACCGAAACCTCTAGCTTCAAAAGGTTGATAAATCCATATTATATGCACGTTTTTTGGCAACCATTAAAACAACAACTATAAGGGAAACGCGCAAGTTTTTAATTGAATGAATTAATTTCATATATATTTGTTAAATGGTTACTTTATTCTGTGTATACAAGATCAAAAATCGGTAAAAAATATATTTGGCCAATATTTCGCTTAATAATGAACTGATTAAATTCATTTCTTGTACACTAAAATTCAGAACGAAATTTCTGATCCTTTGTCGTAAAAACGAAGCCAATAACTTATATAGGGGACACAGAATATCGAAACCCGTTTTTTTTAAATAACTCGTCCCTCTTTGAACCGATTCAACAGAAAAGTTTTAGAAGAAATGCCTGATATATAGATCATGCATGTTATATGAAGGCTTTGTAAGCCAAAAAAAAAACAAAAAAAAATTGCGAAAAAATTCCCGATCGTTTGATATATAAATTATATATGGAAATTGTCTGTGGTCACTTCAACCGATGGACACACGAACTGACAGACAGACATCATTTCTGATAAGGACCAAGGAAATGTAATTTTTTTCTCTCTGACGAAAATTGTGGAAATTACAAACGGAATGTCAAACTTATATGTACCCTTTTGACCTGTAATGAAGTGTATAAAAAAAATTAGGTCTAATTCATATTGGACAAAAATATTTTAAAATTTGTTTTCATCCTGGCGTAATTAAAATTTTCAATGATTTTATTTCAAATTGCATTTTATTAAAGTTTGAATATTATGTGCATAGTAAATTATGATTTGGAGCATCATTGGAAAGTGGTCATTCATTCTTTAATTATCTTTAATTATAACAGACCATTTCCCTGGTACATAAAATATTTTGAAAAATTTTCGAAATATATAAACTTGCATGTCTGAACAATAAAAGTTAATAAAATGTTAATAAGAACTTAATATTCCTGGACTGAAGAGAGACAAATTAATATGAAGTTAAATATCTTATAATTAAAATTTTAATAATATATTGGTAACCATATATAACTCTACCAAATTTCAAAAGAATTTTATAGCACTTACTTCCCGAAATTTACTTAAAATACATAAACCATATATTAATTTTAATATCAGGTTCAAATTTTGCACAACTTATACCAACGGTTTATGTTAATATACCACGTCTAAGATACCTTTGTTCCTATATCCTGTATGGTGTGATTGAAAATTTAATTATCCGAATGGACCAAATTTTGAATATGAAATATGATAAACTACTTTATGTTTTTAATATATTTAAAATATCTATTGTTCTTTTGAATTTGCAGTACACGTTGACATTCGTCTATTAAAAAATAATTATATTCCTTTGGTGATGATGAAGGTGGTAATGGCAAAATAATATTTGTATTGAAAATTTTATTTGTTATATAAGTATATACATTTTTTATTTCACTTATGTATGTATATACAAATGTACAGTTGTAAAATGTTAAAAAGAGAGTGTGTATGAAAGTTTTTATATAAATATTTATTGTAACATTTCCCCTTTTTTTAGGGTGTGTTTTGCAAAGAACAAAAAACAACAATCAAAGTTTAATGGGATTTTCACATATATATGTATGTATGTATAAACATACGCGCATATACATACATACTACATAAAAATAGTATATACAACTTTTGTTTTTGTAAAATGAATCCTTCGAGTGTATTTTGCGCATAGAGAGATGTCCGTTAATGATAAACTGGCAGAACGAGCAGCTGTCACACTAAAAAAACACCAGAACGAATAATCAAATTTGAATATTACCAATGGAAATGTAATAAATTATTAAATATTGATTGTATTTGATTTACCATTGTATGTATATGTATATAACCAGAGAAAAAAGGAACACATACGTATCGTTTGTGTTAAGTTTCATTAGTGAATCTATCCCGTATGTGTTCAAATTTCAAGGAAAATCGATACCTAATTGCCATCAAATTGTCTACTAAATTTTTGAATGAACGGTATCAAAAATTCGATATCGTAAACAACCAATGTAACTGCAATCGTAATGGACTTTGAATCGAATTTTTTCTTCTCTGTATATATGAATATTCAGAGAGTATGAATACTCTAACGACGAAAGTTATTGTGTATTGAATGATATAATAATTTAAAGGATGCAATTTGTTTTCTATATGTAATTTGAAATAATTTTAATTTAATATTAAATTTATTTTTTTTTTAATTATATACATCTAAAGCATTTAACTATAATAAAATGGTAAAGTTTTATTATTTGCTCTAGAATTTACAGCCTTTGGCTTTAATTTAAAAATGTTTAGTAAGTTTCGTGTTTTCTTAAAATTAATTTTTTAGTTAATTAATACTTTTACCATAAGAAATTATTTTCTTTGAAATTATTTTCTTTCATTTCCTCCAGCTAATGTGAGATAAAAAGTTAAATTCCTTCATATCACTTTTATACTCTTTTTGCTTTTTGTTAATGCTATTGTACAGTGGTCGCAACATCATTTCTGATTATTTGGTATTGCACAGTGGTCCCAAATAGAATTTTTCTGAAAATAATTCTGAAACTTGTAAACCAAAGATGTTTCTGAATTGATTTGAAGGAGTACTGGCTCCTAACCACGCCGTTGACAACGGTTAATATTTGGAACTAAATAGTATTTAATTAAGTATAACTTTTTTAATTAAATTTTGCTCTTTTGAGTTCTTCTAGAATTAGGGAATTAAAAAATCTACTTTTTGTACGAAAATCCCACTCCGGGGAAAACTTTCTTTTCATTGCACTGTGTGGCCAAAAGCAAAATAAATAGTAAAAAGACAGATATTTCGATTATATATGCCACAATTTAGACCATGCCTCTAACTGAATACATAACTCCCTACGAGAACCTAATATACTTTTTCAAAAACTTTTATGTTTATTTTATATGTAGACAATAAGAAAATCCAAGTTTTTTAAAATTTTCTCTGCTGGATATTGTCGCGGCTTTTAATGGGTTAAGATGAAACTTGGAACATAGATAAAGAAGGAGTTAGGCTTTCAGAATTTTGTTAGGTGGAGTCTATAGGTGCAGCGCGAGCAAAGTTGACTTCCTCGAGAGTGAAAATTATATTGGGGCTTATAACTTTTATAAATATTCACCGATTTGAAATATTTTTTAAATTTTTTAATTCTCCTAAACGAGACAAGGAAAAAACATGCTTATTGTGCTATTATCTCGTATCGTTTAAATATATTTAACAACAAAAAAAATTTCTCATTTTTGGCCTTGACTTTTTTTCCGATTTGCCCTATAAATTTTAAAATAAAAGTCAAAGTTAAAATTTCAAAACAAGTCTCATTTCAAAACAGTTCTGAGCGTTCTTCGTACNATCCAGCAGTGATCAAAATGAAAAAATTTTTTTGATAAAAGGTTGAACTTTTTGAATGTATAAAAAAATTGATCTGGATTTTGGTACGTTTTGTGAATTAAACGTATATAGTAATGTGTTTAAAGGTTCTGAAAAAATTATTGCGCCGTAACCGTAAAACTTGTGTCAGCGAGGTAATTTTTGAAAAAAAAACACATATTATAAAAATATAGTGTAAAATTATATTCCATAAATGTTATATCACGCGAAAAAATTTAATGTGACAGACTATACGCATTTAGAAATTATACAGTAATTTGTATTTGGTTTCTGCATTGTTTCAAGAAAAGTGTAACTAAAAGTTTAAGAAATAAAAATTGTTATAACATGGGTTTGAAAAAAGATACAATTTCCTTTATAATGATATATAATATGACTATTTTGTGTTGCAAACGTTTCGTGTAAATACATTGGCAAAAATATTTTAATTGGTTAATATATGTTTTTTCACTCTCAAATTAGTCAATCATTCAACTTAGCAGAACTTTTTGTTTAAATTATAAATAAAAATTAGGAGAAGGAAGACATTCGCTTACAATCCTGCATCCAGGTAAGCAGGTTGATGCAGGTTGTAATTTGGTAAAAAAAGATATGAGCCTAATGTAAATTTCTCGCTTCTTTTTACAGCTTATTCAAATGTGCATCAAAGATGTACTATCGGCAGGCATGAAAAATTTTATACTGCTTACCAGTACCCAAAAAATGTTTGCTGTAAGTAGAAATACATCACAAGAAGAACATATTTATACATATATTCGGTTTATAACACAATTTATAAGTCTTTTTTTCGATACTAA
>MINK01174344.1:0-17141 GCA_001735545.1 Phormia regina | reverse complement strand
AGTCCCGAGCCAATGCGAGCCAGCTCATCAGCTATTTCATTGCCGAGAATGTCACAGTGACCCGGAACAAATCTATTTAAACCTAAAAAAAACTACTTAATTTTTCTTCTTAATCTTCTTGGGCTGAGTACAGAATCTCAGTGAAAGAAAATTATTATTTTAAGGCATTTAGTATTAAAAACATTTAGTATAAAACCACTGTGCAAATGTCTATGCATTCATTTCTTATTAAGAAGGCTAGTGTTAGTTTTTTCTTCTTCTTTTTCTCTTTTATTTATTTGTCTATACAATAATGATCTTTTGTTGGTTATTTCATTAAATGGTGTTAGTTGTTATTATAGTTATTGCCTCGTTTCCTTGTAGCCTTTTAATAAATGAAAATAGAAGATAGAAGATAAAACTTATCATAAAACAATAGCTTCAGCGGCCCAAGTAATAACAAACAAACGAACAACCTTTTCAACAATGTTAAATAAAAACTAACATAAATTTGTAAAGATTTCCTTTTGAACAATTTGATATTTGAAATTCTTTTCATATTTTTTCTTTATAGAAAATACGCTTTACAGAAGCTTTATATTGTTAATAAGAAGCATAAGATGTTATTTAATAATTTATATAAAACATTTAACACGTTACGCATTTTGATTTTGAAATAGCAAAAAAATAAAAACTATCTTAAGAATTATAAACAGATTTTTTAAAATGTTAATTAAAAAATAACTAAGTATAACAGAAACAAAATAGTTTATAATTTAGCCATATAGAAAAAAACTGAATGATGTTATTAACCTTAACACCAAATCCCCTTCTTTCTAAATATCACATATGTAAGATTTTTATCTTATACTATAATTTTTAAAACTAATTACGTTTGCAAAGTCTTTCACACTTTTTTTGTAAATTCATTCGTTCCTCTATTACTTTTCCTCTTTCTTTATTCTTATTTTTACATTTTGTTAAAATCTTCTGTTCATTAGGTTTTTAACCAGGCCCAAAAGCAGCTGGTGTTTGTTTATAACAATTGCATTTATTTTTTTCCCTTCTTTTTTTTTTTCTTATTTATTTCTTTTTAATTTCTTTTCATTACACGTTTTATTTATGTGTTTTTTTACCTGTTATAAATTCTATTATACAATTACCATCCATGATGTGTAGATTTCCACTGAAGAAATAGTGTTGATGTGACCCTTTAAACAAGGTTTTAAATTGATTAATCAGCAGTGATAAGAAAGTTTTTTTCATGACACATAAAATCTTCTGAAGACTCGTAAACAAAAAGTGAAACACACAAGATTTAATGGTTAACGGTTTATGGGGTCAAAGGTTTAAATGTTTAAAGGCATGTATTTGTGTAGGGGTCATAAGTAATGTATGTCAATATGATTAATGAATTTAAATACTCAAAAAGGCAAAAGAGATATTAAAAATGTAAAAACAAAAATATTTAATAAATAAAAAAATTATCTAAAAATTGATCTAACATTTTTTTGTAAAAAATCTATAGGCTCTAGTACAAAAAGGATGGAAAACACAATCCTTACGTTTCTCAACAAATTTCAATTTTTGAAAATAAATAAAAATAAGATGTAGAAAAATGTAATGAAAATTAAAAACTAACTTACCTTAACATATCAAATAATGATTTAGAAACTTGAATAATCTTGAAATATCTTGAGTCTTGATTTTATATATATAATTCACACAAAAAAATTTACATTTTCTTGAACCTTTAGTAAACGACAAGCAAAACAAAAAAAACGAAACATATTTAACATTTATATTTACAATTTCATTTCTTCTGCCAAAAATCTTACCTTCTTTCATTCTCTCTCCTCTTCCATATCCATTATATCACTATCATTGCCAATTTCTATGGCATTTTGTGTACCTTTGCCGCGAAAATCTGTTAGTAAAGCAGGATCAATTAAATTCAAATTAGCATAAACATATTGATAATCAAATTGTGGCATTTCTTTGGCATCCGATTTAATGGAACGTAATCCAATATGAGGTCTCAGGAAACTATCAGCCAAAGGAAACCATTTTAATAAAATTTTTGGTTTTTCCCCTTTTTCGGTAGCCTCTAAAAGACGTTTTCTTTGCTGCATATAAGTTATACGAAATATTTTTATTTTCTTGGCTACATAGGAGGCAGTCAAACCATGACCCATGAAAGCTGCAATATCTTCCATGGCAGCATTGCGTAATGGTCTTGAACGATAATCAGGATCATTTAAATCCCATAAACAGCGATGAACACCATATAGTCTTAGAAATTTAACCGAATGTTTTAAAGACCATTTACCTTCCAGCAAATCATCCTCTAAGCCATGCCAGACAAATTTTGTGCTACTAGAAGTATGATTTTCTTTGGAGTGTGAAGAATTTGTAGAGGATTCTTGGGAAACATCTTCATCTTCATTATTTGTATAGAATAAAGAGGCCATAGCTTCATTCATATTGGATAAAGGAGCTACTGAAGGTATAGGATTTTGTAAGAATCTATTGTTATAATCGTCATCATCGGAATTCTCGGGAGTTTCTAAGTCAGATAAAAACACAGCTTCCATAGGGAGATCTTCTGATTTATTCTCCTCTAGTTCCTTTTTGTCTTCCATTGTTTCTGAATTCGATTTATCAGCAAAAAGTTTTTCAGCTTGTGGCCACCACTTATATTTGGGCTTATATACTGGATTTTCTTGCATCTTTTTAGTTTCTTCATCATAAGTTTTTTGTAAAATAAACCAATGTTTTTTAATACTTTTATAGGAAAAATTCATTTCTTTGGCAATAGTTTCTAAAGCTAAATCTTGTAGGCCCGAAAATTCGTAGGGGTTTTGAAATAATACAGAGTGATTTCCAAGTAATTGTAAAAATTGAAAAGTTTCATTTAAAGTCCAAGCCGATTTCTTTTTGGTAAAGTCTACTTGATCTATATTTACCAAATTTTGTTTAATTTCCTGGTCTTCGATTTTATTTGTTAAAGCTTCTTTATTTGCAGATTCCAAATCATTGCTGTTTTCTGTTTCCCATTCTGTATTAAATTGTGAATCATCTGATGAAAATTGTTCTTGTTTGGTTTCATGGAAGTCGCTTTTATTGTCGTTATATTCTTGAGAATTTTCTGCATTAAATTCCGGTTCTAAAGGGACCAAAGATTCAGGATTTATAGTAAACACAATGGTATCTTCTAAATCCGAATCAGAATTTGAGGGGTCCTTAAAAAGATAGAAGTGTCTTATAAGAATTTATCAATATTAAAATGTTCAATAAGTGTCAGCTTTCCATGCGTCAGTAGTATACTAAAGGAGTTGTTTGATTCCATCCTGTCTTAGTTCTTAGAAATATAAACAAATTTTCCTGAACTCACCTCTTCCTTCTGACCCTTCTTTGGAACATTCCTTAAAAAAGCATCCGCCAAAGCAAACCATTTCAATTTGGTACGAGCACCCAATCCCCTACGTATTCTCTGCTTAATACGTTTCTTCTCATAACGATAAGTAGCTCTTAAAATATTTATTTTTTGCACTACTTGTTCTTTAGTAACACCAAAATCCAAGGCAGCAGTTATATCCACCAAGGCAGCATGACGCATTTTACGATTTCGATTGTCCCGGCAGTTAATATCCCATAAACAACGATGTGCAGCATATAATCTTAATAAACGCATCAATTGTGCTAAAGGCCATTTTTCTACATCATACTCGGCATTGGCCAAATATGTGGGTTTAATTTCATCAGGAATTTTAACACCTGTAGGCTGAAAATATTTTCATTAGAATAACGGACAAAAAAACAAATAGGCGCCATTTCTTATACCTTGGATTGTTGGCCAAATATTTTCTCATTTTCTTCCTCATCTCGAACAGTCCACAAACGTTTGTTACCTTCAAAAGAATAGGAAACCATAGCGATGGAATATTTTCTGCTTTATTATCTAAATTTGCATGATTTTATGTGATGTTTAAAGTCAATAAAACTTTATCTAGAAAATAAAACCACACAAACAACTAAATAAACATCTGATTTTATACAATGGATAAACATTTATAACGGCGTTAATCATAAAATTGTAAACGGCGACTTAGATTATTACAAAGACAAATGTATGACAATTTCTAAAATTGTAAAATAAATCCGTTTTAATTCTTAAAACTGAATAAATTCTAATTAAAATTATATTAAATCCAAGGCTTACTTACTATTAGGTAAAAACAATTCTACAACAGTTCATTGATTAAATCCAGTTAAATTATCCGCAAAGTTTTTAACGCCGTCTTAAATTATATCAGCGTCACTGTTTTATTAACCAGCTGGCATGTAAAAATAAGATACCAGATGTATAAAAAAGTATGGCCATTTTATTCCTATTAATACTACTTGGAATTTGTTGCCTAATAAGAATGTAATTAGCGCCCTCTATGTATGTGTTATGAGTTATGTAGTGCCATCTAACGTTTTGTAAATAAACATTCATTCCAACCATTGCATAATTATAACAGGTAACAGATTCGATGCAACAAATACAAGATGATAGCAACAATAGTTTATTGACATAGATATGAAGCTTAAAAAAACTTTGAAAACTGAACTTCTATTGTAACGACAATCATTGTTGGTGCTTAATTTGTTTTCTTAACGCCAAAAAGGGGAAAAAACAAACGATGATCTGAAATATAATATAATTTTAAAAAGTAAAAAATATAGGAACAAAATACTTGACATGTTTCATAGTTTATCTTTTTTTTTTTTAAATGGTCCAACAGTAACAATATTTCATTTCAATGACCCATAGTAAATATTTTAAGAACGGAATAAATAGCAAAAAACTGCTAGTAGTTAGTACATATTGAAAATTTACACTAAAAAATATAATTATATTTTCAGGGCAAAATTTATCTTACATCAATAAATTATTCACTATTAAAATAAATTGTCATATTTTTGAACCGGAAAGAGGCTTAGGATTTAAAAAACACTTTCAATGGTCAATGCTTTTAGTGAATTTTATTAATTTTTTATTTATTCATTCATTTGGTAAGAACATAGTCTATTGGGCATAATCAGTCCCCTTAATATATTCACAATTTTCTTGAAATCAGAGATGTCAAATCCGATCTGTCCGTTTTGACATAGAACCACTCACTTAGAAAATCTTTAAAGTGTTCAATTAATATAAAAGTGTATGTTTTTAAATTTTAGGAAAAATTTATAAATTATGTTTCCAAAAAACGGTCTTTGTCTCCCTTAAAAGAGTAATTGTTTGTTTCTGTTGAACTTCCAGTAGTTTTCTATAACGAAAACTAGGAAACATAAAGTTCTTATGTTCAACTTTCAGCCGGTTAACAACCAAGTCCGAGCCGCTGCCAATTTATAAAAAAACCGCCGCCTTCGTTAAAATCATTCGGCGGAGGTCTCTGTTTACAAGAGAAAACAAAAGATTTTTTTACAAGAAGTGAAAAATTTTGTTGCAGAATATTGTAAAAAAAAACTATTAAAGATTATTTCACAAATAATAAAAAATACACAAATAAGCAATAATAAAATGTTGAACAAAAAAACAAAGACAACTATGCCAACAATAAAATAATTTAAGCAAACGTAAAACGAAAAATCCACAAAGAAAAAGGCGTCGTATGAATGTATGAATGAACAGCAAAAAAAAAAAAAAAAAAAAAAAGGTTGACGACAACGACGAGGAGGACAACTTTTTTGTAATATAAAAATAATAGAAGCAAGAAAAAAATCGCCGACGCATACTAGTGGTGAACATAAAAGTTAAGTTTTAAGACACACAGACGTTTACCACAAATAGCCAAATGGAAAACTTGGCTAAATTTCCAGCCTCTACAGAGGCTGCTGTTTGTAAACGTGAAGCCAGAACTATAAGTTGTGCGGCAGGTGTTGCTGCTGCAGCTGGTGCTGTGGGTGGTGTTGGAGCCACCGGTAATATTGTGCAAAATACTCCTGTAGTATCTGCCCACACTTCCACCTGGTTGGCTGCATTACATGTCAATAACAATAATAATACGGAAAAATCTTTTGGCGACAAGGATCTGCACAAATGTGGTAATGTTAATCCTACAAATAGCCTCAACACCACCATTGTCACATCGAACACTCCGTGGCAGTGTGATAGCTGTGATACTTATCAAAAGAATGGTAGTACATCATCGAATGCTACATCTACTTTGCCCAGAGTAACCCTTAGCGAAGAGGATGAGGGAGGTGGTAGTGCTGTTAATGTTATTGAAAAGGTGGGGTGGGTAGTTGTTGAAAGTGGTTTTATAAAGAATTTTATGTTTTTCAAAAGACTTTCTTTGTAATGACTAATGAATTTTTAATATGTTTTAACTATGGAAACGACCTTATCAAAAAGATTCTTTTTTTCTAAGTAAAAAAGAAATAAATATTTCCTTAACAGGAAATTAAAGCCTTTATAGATACTGAGTTTAATATTAAAAAAAATATAAAGATAAAATCATTTGAAGGAAATCTTTATTTAGCATAGTTTATTATTAAAATGCACATAATGTTTGATTAAATCTTTAAATAAAATGTATCAACAGTAAGCAAGTAGATATTGATTTTCTATATGTGTCATCAAAACAGAATCTTTCAAAGGGAACATTAAAAAAAAAAAACGCCGAACAATGCATATTAGAAAATACTTTTAGGGCGAAGGAATTTTGTTTCTGTTCTATTCAAATTATCAGAATAGTATAAAAATTAATTTTCCTTTTGAAAACGGAAACATTTATTGTTTTCAAATGTTCAGAAATCTTTTAGGTACATTTTATTAGATATTTTTTAGATAGTTTAAAAATAAAAAAAAAATAACATTATATAGATATGTAATAGCAAATACATTTTCAATATTTAAAAATTCTGGGAAAGTTCGAAAATTCAAAATTCGAAGTTGGGTACAAATTTTTCGAAACATGAATAACATTCGTAATAATCATAACTTTTCTTAATTTATATGTATACAATTTTATATACAATAATTAATTTACATTTTTTCTCATCCTTCTGTCAGCTTCCTTTATCATATAATGGTTCCGCTTTGGCTTCAGCTGTCCGTGATAATGATTCATCAGCTGCAATCGCTGCTGCTGCTGCTACTGCTTCCTTTTTACAAACAGAGACTGATTATGCTGCTTACGATATGTGTGGTGCCGTTTCGTTATCACCTCCTTTGCTGGAGGATCATTTTGTAATTTCGGCAACTGGTGGGGCCGGTGTTGGTGGCGGCCATTCGAATCGTACTTCCCTCAATAATTCCACCGAAAATCTTAGTTATATAAGTGATAATTTTTACGATGATGATCTCTTATTGCTCGAAGAAGATATTGATGTAGAGGCTGAGGAATTATCCCTTAACTCTGATGATTGTATTTATGCCTATCGTGGCGAGGGAGCCGATTTTGATTTACCTTTACCACCTTTGGCGGGTGTAGGTGGTAATTTTGGTTTACCACATGGCGGAAATGCAGCCGATGAAGAGACTGATTTCTTAGAAATGGATTTTGAACCAGATCCTCTATCAGAATTAGAATACAATCAAGCACAATCGGCCACAAATTATGTGCAAGATTTGAGAAATTGTGCTGCCGATAGCAGTGAACAATATCTATTACAAAGAGATGCTTGTCATTTGGTAACACCCACTCAACGACATCAATTGTTTTCATCACCCATTGATGATTTACCGCCCGCAAATAAGGCTTTACAGGCTCAATCGTTATTAACGAAAAATTTTGCTCGTATTACTTTACATTTAGATCAAATACAAAAGGACTACAATGATGATATAAGTGATGAGGGTAGAGAACGTTTAAACTCGGCCTTGGATTCACGTCCTTCGGAGGAAGAATTTGCCAGTGATGTTTTATCGGCCGATACCAGTCATTCGCTGCCAAATACTTTACACGAACACTTTACCAATAGATGTAATTCCGAATCGGCCGTAGTTAACTCCACTAAGGACTGCTCTTTAGCCGCTCCTTTGCAAACTTTAACACACAAATCTCCCTCCAAAATAACCGGAGCCAAGCCTAAACGTTTATCTACATTCTCTTCAACTTCATCTACCTCTTCGAAAAATTCTTCAAAGTCACGCAATTCACTGAGATCAGCTTTTCAAAGTACCCCCTTAGGCAACAGTTGTAGTTTCGATGAACGTAGTGTTAGCTGTTCCGAATTTCGCACTGAACGTGATTTGTTAGCCAACTCAGCTATTAACAAGCAGCCATTGCTCTCATCAGCACCCCATACTGCACCCTCTACAGCAGCTATTTTAAATCCAGAATTTAATGCTTTTAGTGATGAAACATGTTTAGATTGCTTGGAAAAAGAATTCCTAGCCAATACCATAGGTAAGGCTTTGGATCCTCAAGGCTGTTTAAAGTGTCGCAAACGTTTGGGTCATCTCTCATTGTACAATACCACACGTTCATCCACTGATCATTCTAAATATCGACGAAGTGCTTCACCAACTACTACGTTTTTCTTTAACGATCAACCATCTCCTACATCGAGGCTCTTTTCTTGTGAATTCTTAAATTCTCAGGCCCGAAAAAGGCAGGAATGGGATTGTTATGTGCAGGAGCATAAAGAAAATGAAGTAATGCCAATTACCAAGGCTACAACAGAAACGGAAACTGCTGCGACTACATTAAAGGCAACGAAAACACAGCCTGTTAAGGTGGATTTAAACCAAAGTTTAAAGAATTTAGAAACAAAGGTGAGATAATATTTTTCTCCACAATTTCCATTGATGATTAATTTTGATTTCAATAATTTTTTTCCTCTTTAGCTATTAAAAAATCTCAAACCGCCTGATCCCTGCAACGTTACGGTGCCCACACTTAATCTTACGGAAACTTGTCTTGTGCAGGCACTGGTAAGTATTTTATTTCATATACTTTCATAATATTTTATTATTTTTCTTCATATATGCAGGACAAATTACAAATCACCTATAATCAAGAGCTTTTAAAAAAATACTTTAAAGAAAACAATGCGAATTATTTCAATACATCCTCAACGAATATTACAAAAACTTTAAAAGAATTTCAAAATCTTAAAGATTTTCTTATGTTTGTCTCCAAGAGACAGGGCAATTATTTAAAACTGGAGAGGATAATAGGCAAAGCAACACAAAAACAATTAATAGTGCAATTTAAAAAGGTAAAAAACTTTCAATACAAAAAATATTTCTAAGAAATTTTACAATTTACAATTTTCTTTACTTTTTTTAGGACCCTACTATAACCGATATGGAAATGGTTACCGTTAGAGTTTCTGATATCTTATATTATTGGTCTCAACATAAAAATTTGGCAATTCTTAAAGAAATGGATAAACGTTATCAAGATAGTAATATTTTAGGTAATTTTTTTACAGTCCTAAGAAAAAAAAAAAAATAAACTTTTTAATATTTTTTATTAAAAATTTTGTAGGTAAAATTGCAAATATTATACGACAAGCTCATCAACGTTCTTCATGTTCATCACGTCGACCACTACCAGAATTTATTTCCATACCACAGTATTATCCCAGTGGTTTTCTAACATTAACAAAACAATGTTAATTAAATACACGAAAGATACAAGAAAGAAAAACTGGAAACAAATATTATTAATATTGAAATACAATACTAGTAGTAATTAGTACAGCTTAGGAATCTTCATTATTATTTATAAAGAAAAAAAAAACAGAAACAGAAACACATAAAATATACAAACATGATAAAATAGAAATAACGAATCAAACTTAATATATAAAAAAAACACACTTTGTAGCACAATTTCCAATATGTGTGGTTTATTTAAAAAAGAAACAAAAATTAAGTGTTGTAACAACAAATAACGATTAAAAATATAACAAATATTAAACAAAAAGAAATAAACAAAAAAACACATAAAACAGTTAATAAATATTAACAAACAAAATAAATAATAAAACAAAATTATAAAAAAAATATTTATTAAAATTCGGTTTAATAGTTATTAAGTCTATGAAAACAGATTTTTATAGAAAATTAATTTTTTTTTTAAGTACGTTTCTGCTGCTCTTTTAACTGAAATAATCAGCGGCATATCATCACTCACTACTTATTTTCATGTTTTTGAAATTTAATAATATTTAAGTTATTTAGAGAAGATTTGAATATTCGAGTTCTTTCCAGTTGTTAAAACATTTCAGTGTCTCAAAGGAATAATGAAAATCAAGGCCCCAAGGTATTAATATCCATATTATAAGGCATTAGAAAACTTGTGCACTCTTTTAACTAGTTTTTATTAAAAAAGTTGAGTTTAATATTCCAAAATGCTTCGTTGCCATAAAAGAAGGATTTGTAAAAATCGTATGAGGTTCTCTAACGTTAAATATTCATATTTTAAAAAATTTTAAATAAAATATGTAATTTGATAAATTTTTGCGAAATTCTAGTAAAAATTATTCCAAAAATTAACTTTTTACGGGGTTTTCCAGCTTTTTCAATAATAACGGTATTTACCGGCATTTTAGTTTCGGTACCGGTATACCGTTACCGATATAATTTTAAATACCGTTATCGATAGCGTTGCCGAATTAAAAATAAATTTAATACCGGTACCGTCATTCGTTTCGGTTTCCAACCTTGATTTTTGGTGAAATTTAAAATTTTTTGATCAACATCAATTACAAAGTGGCATATCAGGCATGACCTTCGTAAGTGCGAGGAGAACATACTAAGATATGTTCAGGATCCATTGGACCGCAACTCGTACTTGACAGCTTTGAACGACATTCACAGAGACGCCATCGATTTCGCGGTTGCAAGTTACTGCTTGAAAACAAGAGTAGTTCTGGCTCAACTGAGATCGGGATGGAGCAACAGGCACAATGCCTACTGGTCTCGCATAGACCGTGCCGTCCCCAACTTATGCCCAGCATGTGGTGATGGCCCACATGACACCTACAACATTTTCAACTGTCCTGCGAACCCTACTTCTCTGTGTCCAACGGATTTATGGACAAAACCAGTGGAAGTAGCATAATTCCTCGGACTTGACCTCGATGCAGAACCCCCTGACTGAAAATTCTTAAGATGTTCTAGCTGCTACAACAACAACAAAGTGCCAAATGTTTAAAAAAGAAAAAAAATTATCTTGAAAAAATGGCTGATTTGAGGCTTAAAATTGAAGCATAGTAGGTATAAACAATTCCCTTAAAAATTCGGAAATTTAAGGGATCAATTGATGTTAAATAATAATTATTTTTTTTATCAAAATTATTCCTTTTAATCGAAAATTAATTCCATAGAAATGTTGCGTTTTTAAACATTCAAAAATTAAACACTTATTTTTAGTTACAAATAACTTTAATAATTAGATTTATTATTTTCATTTTTGTTATGTATAAAAAAAAAACAAAATTATCTTAAATTAAAGAAATTGATTTATTCCTAAATTTGAAATAAATTGTCTTCTGGCTAATGAAAATAAGTGTTAGATACATTTTCTCTTCTTTTTAAATACAACATAATTTTAACAAAGTTTCTGGGTTAATAACGTTGTCGGCCACCTCCGGAATAACTGCCCGGCGGTGGAGGTTGATAATAACCACCTCTACTAGGAGGTGGAGGATTAGTGTCTACACCGGGAGGGGGTGGAGGTGGTGCAGCACCTCCCATTGAAACTCCTGGAGGCATAGGTGGCACCGCACTGGCATAATGAGAGGGACCGCCATAAGGTGGTAATGAACCATAAGGCATCATAGGTGGTGGCGGTAGTGGAGGTGGTATTACAGCTGCAGCTGAATTAGCACCTGGTACTGTGGGCACAGCTGGATGTACATAACCAGCGCCAGGAGGAGGTGGTGGTGCTACCGAGGGATACATAGCATGCATAGGATGACTGGGCATGGCAGGAGGAGCCGTGTACATGTGATGAGCTGAATGATGGTGACCATGATGATAAGCAGCCGCAGACGAAACTCCATGTGTTGTAACAGCATGTTCTAAAGGCGTGGGTGCTGGTACTGTAGTGGCGGTGGCAGGTCCCGATGAAATAGTTTTTATACTTTGTATATTATTAGGTTCATTACTGGAAGTTGTCATAGAGGAGTTGGTATTTGCTGCAGATGAATTCTTTGCTTTACCGGCCGGTGAACCGGAATGATTTGCAATAGGCAAAGTTTTCATGGGCGTAGGACTATCTGCGCGGCTAGGTGGTTTTTGTGGTGGACTATTACTTTCATTGTTATCTTTGGAGTTAGTTTGATATAAATCTAAAACCTGATGGCATATATCTTCCAAAATATCCATGGTAACATCGGAGACAAACATATCCCACCAACGTGTATGATGAGGCTGCCGTCCTACCCAATCAACCACCGTAAATTTGCTAAGTTTGGAGGCCAAATAAATGAGAGCTACAGCAATAATCTCCGGTTCCCATTGTAAACACACCACTGTACTCAAAGAATCATTTACAAAATTCCAAGCCATTTGTACCATTTTTTGTAATTTCTGTTGATCACCTTTAAAACATTTAGCATAGCGCAGCAAAAAAGAATAAGGATGTTCAACTTGTAAATCAAACTTAATAGTTTGTAGCAGTATACGTTCCAAGGTAATAACTTCCTGTTTGAAATATTAGCGAAGGATTAAAATAGTAAAACAAATAATTCAAACATTTAAGTTTACTTACTTCCTTAGGCTCCTTGCCGAAAGAATAGAAATGATTATCGGTTAACAGCTGTCTGGCTATCATTATTATATCACGACATTTCTTTGGTGTCTCTTCAACTTTGCCTGCTAATAGCAGACAACAACATGCTGTCACATAACGTGGAAATTGCTTAAATGATTGGAACATATAGAATCTGTGAAAATATACCACACCCGTGGCCATGGTATTATGACCCAACCCCATCTGTGTGCCACAGGTCATTATAAAACGAGCGCCCTCTTTGCGATAACGCCTTTCAGTCTCCAAGGGTATGCCATCACGCACCGAGGGCGTATCACGTAATTCATTTTTATCATAATACCAACAGGGCATTTTCCAATCAACACTAGTTTTTGTGGGAATTTTTTCAACACTATTTAATCCTCGCAAGAAAAAATTGTTTACAATTTTTTTTTTTCACTGACAGCCAACAAACAAAAACACTGTTACACGTTCTTTATTTTTGTAATAAAATTTCCTTAAGTAAATTTTATTTTCTTAGGAAATTGATATTTATTAATAATATATTAGTTAAACTTAATTACTTTTATAATATATTTTATATATTTCTGGTTATTTTAATAATATAATTTTTCGTGTAAAAAATGCCTCAAACACATAAAAATATGTGTTTTCTCTTTTTTTCTTTGTGGAAAAGTGTCAAAATAAACTATTGTGAATGATATAGTAAAAATCATTGTGAATGACAATTATAGAAAAACAGATGTTTAAATAAATCGGGTTTGTATTTAAAAGAAAACGGAAACGTAAATAATATTAAATATTAAAAATATGTTATTTATTAATTAAAAATAAATAAATAAATTAATAAAATAAATAAATAAATAAATAAATAAATAAATAAATAAATATATAAATAAATAAACGAATAAATAAATAATTAAAAATGTAAGTGAATAGATGTAGAAATATATATAGTTGTATAATAGTGTAATAATTATTTAATACAAAAAAAAATTCTCGAGCCTTTTCTTTCCTAACCCTGTCATTCGATGAAAAACATTCACAATTGTGAATGACAGAATTTCATTATTGTAAATGATTACAATAATTTAAAAGGAATTCACGAATGTTTATAATTTATTATGAAAAATCTAGCTAAATAATGAATCTTAAAACCGTGTTTTAATATTTTGTTATTTCATTACCAACCCTCTTAATAAGCCATTTTTGGTGGATTCACTCATCTCCACCAATTTGCAAAATTATGAAAAATTGGAAACGACTTAGGGAAAAGTAGATGATATAGCGGTGAAGTTTAACTAAAAATTATAATAAAAAAAAACCCAACTCATTTTATATCTTATAAAGCATTAATACTACAACCTCCTAACAAATGGCAAAAAACTGGAATCGAAATATTTAACGATGAATTTAAAATAGAATAATTTTTATTTAAAAAACCGTTTAAGGCAGGCATATGGGGATGATTTATATTCGAGTTAAAAAAACAAATTTAAAATCAACGTGATTGGTGCAGCAATCCAAAATTAGCCGGAAATTACAAAGGTGCAAGCCCCACAAGGAGGTAGCTAAAACTGGAAGAAAGAGTTAATTATGCTGCTGAGGAAGTTGGGAGCCAGAATTTTTTAAATGTTAATAGCGAACCTATAAGTCCAAAAATATTTGAAAATTCCTTGTTTTGTAATGAAAATATAGTACAAATCCTCACTATTTATAAGTTACGTTCGAGTATGGAAACCAAGATTAATGTTTTGGTTTCCGAAGGAATAAAGCAAGGTAATTGTCAAACTGGCCAGCAGAGGTAAAGAGTGTTATAATTACTTTTGGTTTTATAAGTTTTTAGATATTAAATTCTTTTTTAGAATTATTTACGAATTTAATAGATGAAATTCGAATACGAACATATATTCTAAGAAACAATCACCATCAAGAAGAATATATCTTCAGCTCCCAAGGATTTTCAAAGTTTTTTGTAAGAGTATTTTTATTATTGATTAATTTTACATTCAATGATTTTTGATATCCTTCAGGGACCTACAAAGTGATCAGGAATTTCATTTTAGGTTCTTTTTAAATTTAGCGAATATAATCAAGCTCAAAACAAGATTTCAGTATAAGCGAACAAATGAAAAATTTCCAGAATTTTAAAAAATATCAATTTGATATCAAATCATGGACATCCCAATTACACAATGTGTTTTATAGGTATATTATATTTAGATTTTAAACAATTGAATTTTTTTCAATAAAAAAGATTATTATTTTTTACGGAAAAATACTTCAAAAATTATTTTTTTCTATACAAAAAAATAGTCAATTATTGGTTTTTTTCATATGAAAAAATTTCAATTATTTTATTTAATACCCACACCATACATAATGTGGGGAGGGTACTCTGATGCGTTTGTGCTGTATGTTTGTTAACACCAAAAATATGTGGCTACAGACATTAATTTATCCAAATCGGCTAAATGAACTTTCCTGAGCGGTGTAACGACGTCCGTCCGTTCTTCTATTGTAAACCTTTGTAATCTAATATACTTACAGATCGCAATTTAAAAAAAAAAAACAAAAAATAATGAAATTTGGCACACTGGTTTCTGAATAGATAAGGGACGAAGCCTATTGAAAATTGGTTTATGATCGGTTCACTATTTCACCTAGCCCCCATACAAATTCCTCTACCGGAAAAGGGTTTAACGATCATAAATACCTTAAAATACAGCAATATTTTAATGAAATTTTGACACGATATTAAGTTTAATATAAGCTTAAGTCTGTGTGCCGATTATGAACTGAAAGGATCGGTTCATAAATTAACCATAGCTTCCCGTATAAAACCCCCTTTTCAGAAAATCACTTTTTCGGGCATAAATCCATTAAAAAAATGTTAGTAAGTTAATATGCGACCAAAAATAGTTATATATAACATGAAAATTGATACTAAAAATTTAAACAAGATCGATCCGTAATTTACCATAAAGCTCATCCATAGTAAGGCCATCAATTCGGGAATCAATCCATAAAGTGGAATATAATTTCATATAAATGATAGCATGACGTGTCAATATTCTGTATTCCTTATGTTTTATTTTTTAACACTTTGAATATGAAATATCAGTCCACATTTGGGCTCGAAAGTCTAATAAAAGACCCCTGCCCTAATTATAATGGTAACACAATGGTGTAGGGTTATTAATACTGTCGGTCTTGACCGCTCGTGTTTCTTATAGAAAAAACGTCTATAGAATTTTTGTTTGGGTATTTCGTATTTGGTTTTTCCCTAATAGAAAACAAATCGTATTTTGGTTTTTCTTAAATAAAAAAACATCGTATTTGGGTTTTATAATAAAAAACATCGCATTTGTTTTTTTTCTTTTAGAAAAACATATTTATTTGGTTTTTTTCTTCCTTATAAAAAAAACAGTCTATAGAATTTTTGTTTTGGTTTTTCCGTATTTGGGTTTTTCTTAGAAAAAAACAATCGAATTTGGGTTTTTCCCTTATAGGAAAAAGCATAGTATTTTTGGTTTTTCTTATAGAAAAACATGCACAATTTGGTTTTCTTAATAAGAAAAACATTCGTAATTTTTTCTATAGAAAAATTATGGCATTTGTTTTTTTTATGTAAAAAAGAAATAATCGCTTTTGTTTTTAAAATTAGAAAAAAATTCGCATAAGTTTTTTATAGAAAAAAAGAAAAAAATAAAAAAAAATCGCATTGAGTTTTTTTATAGAAAAAGTATCGCATTTGTTTTTTCTATAGAAAAAAACATCGCATTTGTTTTTCTATAAAAAAAACATCGTATTTGGATTTTCTAGAAAAAGTATCGCATTTGTTTTTTTCTATAAAAAAAATCGTATTTGGATTTTCTAGAATAAGTATCGTATTTGGTTTTTCTATAAAAAAACAATCGTATTTTTTTCATTTAGTTTTTCTATAGACAAAACGTAGCATTTAGTTTTTCTATGGAAAAACATTGCACTGTTTTATATGGAAAATCATTGCACTATGTGTTTATATAGAAAAAACATTGCATTGTTTTTATATAGAAAAACATTTTATATATAAAGAATATCGCATAATATTTTATATAATAAAAACATCGCACAAAGTTTTTAGAAAAAAATAAAGCATTTCATTGTTCGGTTTTTGGATTTCTACAAAAAATATAGTATTTGTTTTTTCTTTAGCAAAACATTGCATGTGATTTTACTACAATAACAAATTTTATATAAAAAACACGTAGAGTTTTTCTATAGAAAAACATGGCATAATATGATTTTTCTACAGAAAATACGGAAAACAATTTTCCAAAAAGACAATGAAAATTATTATAAAAAGCAAATATCAAGAACGATCTGTCAAAATATCTCAAATATTTTTGCTATTTAAATAAAATATTCTATTTAAAAATAAATCGAAAATGATTT
>MINK01174343.1:0-25877 GCA_001735545.1 Phormia regina | reverse complement strand
GTCAAGAAATAATTTTTATTTTTAAACTCATAGTCGTTGCGGTCCCTGCTTAAAATACTCAGAAATGAATTGCAGAAAATATGATCTTTTTTTTTAATATGTACGATATTGAATAACGTAATCAGATAAAGATTTCACAGAGAGTATTTGACTAAAACTCCAAACACAACCAAACGGATTTGAATGTTGTTTTCCGCTTTAAGAGTTATGTTTGTGTTTCTTTATATTTTTTGTGTATGGCAACAATAAAGCTACATATTTAAAAAAATATTTATCTTCTTCTCTTAAATTCTATACATAAAACAATATTAGGCAAATCTATCTCTTTCTTTCTTATATAAATTTAATGTAAACCTAGTTTATTCATTTTACAACAACGGCAACACTGACAGAGAGGAGAATGTGAAAATGAGAGCTTTTAAGAATCCGTTATGAAATTAAAATAGATTTTAATTTCCAGCGGATTTCGCTGTGTTGTTTTAGTTGTCAAATCTTCATATAAAAAATAATAATAATCCTCTAGGTTGTGTTTGTGCTCTAATAATTTTTTAAATATCTATTGTGCGCTGATACAAAATGAAAAAAAAATCCTAAACTTTTAAAAAATAATTAAAAATTCATAAAAAAGTCATATGGAGATGTTGTATGGCATTCGGCCCCTGAGATTAAACATAACCGAGCTCTGCTTTTGTACTAACAATTTTAAACGAGAACTTAATTATGATTTTAAATTTCAAAAAGGACTCATTATGATTTGAACTCCTCTAATAACAATAAATTTTAATTAATTGTTAACTTTTAGTTAGACAGACTATTAACTGCTCAATGCTTAACATTGACATTAACATTGATTTCATGTATCATTATTTATAAAAAAAAAAATGAATTAATAACTTGTTGCCAACTTCAACAACGTTGCAACTTGCTAGTAAGAAACAGCAAATAATTGGCAAGAACGTTTTTTTTCAAAACAGACAACACAACAAAGAGAAGAATGTTAAATCTGAGAAACAAAGAAACTTTGGAATTGATTATAAAAATATATGGGGAAAAAGTGCCTTTGTTAAACAGTTAATTAATAAAATATTAACGTGCACTTTAAATTGTGTTTACAATAATTTTATAAAGGGGGGTTGGAACGGGGGGACTGTATGACCATGGAAGGTAAATGATTAGATTTACAATATATAGTAAAATATTAAATAGTAAAAATATTATGACAATAACTAGAGGGAATATAAACAAGAATTTATTTTAAAATTTATCAACAATTTTATATACATAAATTAAATATTGTTATTTATTATTTTTGTTAATAGTTTTGTTTTACTTATTTAATATTTTTAACTTAAGTATTTAATAATGTTTGTTGTTAAGTTTACTTCTCCTATTCATATTATATGTTTACCATTTACTTAATCACAATTATTTGCAATTCTAAAAAAAGCTCACACAAATAATCTTACGTTAAATCAATTAATTTAGCAGAATCACCATAAAGATAATTCAATTATTATTTAATTATTTAATAAGAATCGATTACAAAACAAAGTTTCATATTAAAATAAAACTGGAATTTTTTTTGCAAATAATAAACAGATAATGATTAAAATAACATTAATTAATTAAAAATATTATTTAAGATTTAAATTAATAGCAAAATAATCTCTTGTACTTACTTATAATATGGATCATAAATGAACCAAAGACAACCATCCAACCCCAGCCACCATCTGGTGGTACTGGTTGTTGTGGTTCTGTATTTTCCGGTAATTCCATTTCATATTCATGTTTGTTGGTATTGTTGTTTGTGCTGCCATTTGATTTCCGTTTAGAGGGTGCATGTACCATTTTTATATGTGTATGTGATGAGTTTTTGTGCTTTTCAAGAGAACCGGAAGTTATTGTAAATGGAATGTATATTAGTAGTGTTGGATTTAAATTTATATATATATGTTATTTAGAATGAGGTAGTATTTGTTTTTCTTCTTCTTCTTCTTATTTTGTGGCAAACTAATTTAAATCCTTTATCACATAAAAGCAATGTTTGGTTATCATTGATTTGAATTTTCAATGAATTTGAGCAATATTTGTATACATTTTTAATTATAATTAATATTAAGATGCATAAGTGTATAATTTGCTGCAACTGTTTAAGTTTAAGTTATAAAATAATTTTTAATTTTATATTATTTATGTCATTGATTTATTTTATTCTGCTGCAATTGCATTTGTTGTACTTTTTAAGAGTCTATTGAGAGAATGTCTAGTTTGTGATTAAGTTCAAGATATTGAGGAAGTTTTGTTGTTTTATTTAAAAGCTAAAAAGAAAAGAAAAAAAGGAGATGTTAATTAAATTTGAGTATTATTTTAAAAATATATGATGTTTTACATAAGTAATAATAAAAATGATAATAATAATAATAATAATAATAATAATAATTATTATTATTATAATAATAAAAATAAGTTTGGCTAGATTGAACTTAGCCTAGCCTTTGGTGTACTAAACGAATGTGTTCATAAAGGTAATGGAGTCGGAATAACTATATGCAACTGTCACACCATTTGTATATCTGTTATAAATAAAGTTAAGACATTGGTATGGAAAATAGGTTCAAAATTGTTAAAGCCTTTTTATATTATTATTATTTTTTTGATTATTTCATTTTTAAATTATTATTATTTTTAAATTAAAAAAATTACTTTTTTCAAATTAGTATCATAAAAATTCGAATGTGTCAAAAACTCAAACTTTTATTTCTTAAATATTAAGTTACGTAATAATAGGACCCATTTCATTAAAATCAATCAATAAATTGTGAATTTATTTTCTTTAATTAATGAAAATATTCATTAAAAAGTTACTTAGAAAAAAATTAGTTTGTGACTTTTTTTTATTTCTTTTTTTTTAGCAAATTTCTTTTTCATATAATTTTTTATTTTTAAAAGTTTTTTGTAACCTTGAATACATCAAATTATAAGAAACGAAAAGTTATTGTGAATTATAATTTAATGCCTACAAATCGAAAATTTACTATAAATTTTGTATTATATATATTTTGTAAAATTTCCTTTTATAAAATGAAGTTACAAAAATCTCCCTCCCTTTTGAACTGTCCAACGGTGAGAGCATCAATAAAACCTAAAATACTTTTACTGCCCAATCTAATTGCATTTTCTTTTTCCCATCATCATTACTTCTAACCTATTATTTTATAATTTTTCATCCCATGGAAAGAAAATCGGTTTAGCCGCCTAAACGGCTAAACCGATTTTCTTAAATTTTTCACAGTGTGTTCTTATATACCTGAAAGAGAAATAAGGCTACTCTTTTTGGAAATTTCATGTGGGCGAGGTGCCACGACCCCTTACTAAAGACCTATCTCGGAAATTGGTAATACTAGAGTCCTCAAATTCTTTGACATCTATATGTATATTCTAGCAATAGGAGTTGTGTCACATTTTGTGCAAAAATGGGTGGAACAGAAATAGTGGTCGTGTCATCTCTCATATAAAGATAATACCAAAATTTTAGTGAGCTCAAATTTTGTATGACTAGCATTAGCTTCAATATACATATTTTGGACAAAAATTGGTAGACTAGCAATAGTGGTCGTGGCACCTCCCATAGAAAATATTAAATTATCATATCTGAGAAAATATAACAGTTGTCGGAGCCACTTTGTTATCAATATTAATTTTTAAGAAAAATATGTGCGGACTAGAAGTAGTGGGCATGGTTCTTCGCAAAAATTAAATTATAGGTAACTTTGTTCTTTTTTCGCAACTGGTTTTTCATTTAAAATTTATAAAAGTAATTTATAAAAGTAATTTTTTGTTTTGGAAAATTTAACTACTTTTGAATTTAACAATTCTGGTACTCATAAAAAATTATTTTATTATTTTAAATTTACAATTTTGTTAATAACGGATTTTCGTAGATATTTAAATATAAAATATAATTTTTGATAAAGGATCTACTTGAGTTTAAAAACTGCAAAAAATTAAAAAAAAAATCTGTTTTCCTTATTAAAATCAACATTTCAGTAGAATTTTAAATAGATGGACTGAAAGACGGACTAATTTGTTAACAATCGCCAACTTATAAAAATCTCAAATACGTATAAATATTATCTTATCTATTCACTAGTTTCATTTAGTATATATAAAATAGCATTTATAAAATATCACCCTGAATTTTTTACTAAAAACGCCATCAAATATTTAAAATAAAAGTTTATTTTTATTTCATACTTTTCTGCTGATAACTCTTAAACAAAGATAACGAAATTTTGTATAGATAGTTCGAGAATCGATATAAACTTAGGGACCAAAAATGGGCGTGATCCGCCTACTTCAATGACCACCTTCCATATAAAATGAAACGAATAGTTTAAATACCAATGTGAACTCGGATATCAAAAATGGGCAAGGTCCACCGATTTTACCGCCCAGCTATCATATAACGTAATATTGTAATATTTTTCGGCCGATATGAATATAACATTCACTCTTGTTTCAATCAATTACTTCTTTGTTTAAATAAAATATATAAACAAATAATTATCAATTGTTTATAATTATTCAAATATTTCTTCTTTAAACATGACCCTGATTATTTTCTTTAGCAAATGACCAGATCATTGAACTTTATTTACATTTAAATATTTTATGATTATTATTATTATTTTCAAAGAAAACCACATTTTATTTCGTTTTAGTTTAAAATACTTTTTATTGTTATTACAAGTATATAAATATAATCAGCATTAAATTTGTCTTTGTCATTAATTTATATGTAAATTGAAGATGTCACAATAAAGAATCTTTTCTAGCGTTTGTTTACTCTTGTAGATTGTGCTTTAAAAGCGGTAGACCTTTTGTCAATTAAACTTTTTTCAAAGAGATGGCGCCCTCTTGTTGACTTTGTGTTGGCTGGTAATTTAATTAAGGAATTTGAAAAAGAACTAACGATAAAATGCAGTAGACTTCAGAAGAATCTTAATGAAAGAAATTCTTTTAAATTTAATCCAAAAATTAAAATAATTATTTATTAACCTATTAGAAATTTCTTATAATTTCTTTTTGAGGAAGATATTAAATAATCGTTTCCTTGGTAATAATTTCCAAAAATTTCTTAAGTAATAAAGTTATTATTTAGAATTTAAAGAAGTTAATTACTTTTTATAATGCTAATAAATTAATAATATAAATTTTAATAAAGTTGTATTAGTTTTTTAATTTATTGTTTTATCTTTAGATAAAAAAAATCCTAATTTTCTAAAAGTTTCCATTGCATTATGACTGTAAGTGTTAAATGTCACAGTGGGCCATAAAAAGCTTTTAATAAATTTATGTTTTTTTACCAACATTTTTCTAAAAGTGTAACCAACTGAAATTTGTTTGCTTTTTCGTAACAAAAACCCACATGTTTTTTATCGGAATTATTAAAATCTTTGGTATTTATTTTAGTACAACGTGTTGTTAAGACATTTATCAAATTATGAGGATCATAAATGTTTTTTTTGTTTTTGAACAATTTTATTTGATTATATTGTTAAAGAAAAAAAAAAAAAGAAGAAAAAACAAGTACATTAGTAAATTGTTGAAATTTTTGTAGACTAATTTATAGAAATAATTATTTTTCAATACAAAGTTTATTGAACAAAAAACTCCCTTTTTATTGCAGCCTTTAATAGGCCATCAAGTGGTTGTCAAGTGATTTATTTAGCTAATTTTATCTGGGCCACGGGTAAATGTTAAGTGTTTAAATGAAAATTATCAACTTAAGAGTTAATATAACATGTGTTTTTTTTTTCTATTTATATACTAAATAATAATTTGTGTTAGAAATTTTGTAATTTTATTCGTATTTTTTTTAGAAGAAAATACCTAATAATATTTTTGTATTATAAATTAATTTAGTTTAGTTGTGTTGTCTAGCAGACTTATTTTATCTCAGAAATTATCTTAATTTTTTTATAATATTGTGTATTATTTTTTCCTGGAAGCTTTTCTTATTATTTAAAGATAAAGTTTAGAAATTATTAATGTTCTTTTTGCGATAAAGTGCAATTATGCGAAGAAATATTTTTTAATCTTATAATTTGTTTTTGTTTAGACTTTATCTTTTAAAGTTGGGTAATTCCAAAAAGAAATACGTACTAGTCTAAAGTGTTTCATTATCTTTGTTGTTGTTTACCCTAAAATACTTGAGACAGCTGACAACAGTTTGCTGCAAAATGTCACTTTCTATTTGCACTCAAAAAAAGAACTTTAGTAGATGGTGAATGATCTTATTTTTAGTTTTTCAAAATTGACAACAAACGTAAAAGTTGCAGCTTCTTTTCCACAGAAAATCTCCAATGTTAATGAGCTCTAACATTTATGTTAGTTTAATATTTTTATAGCATATTTTTTGGACTCATTTTAATTTAATTTTATTAAGTGCATGAAAATCCGCCCTCTACTTATAAGAATAGGAAATACAGTATATTTTGAATTTAACAATATATTTGGCATATTTTTAGGACTAATTTATTAATAATAAATAATAAAAAATTTATATAATTTATTATTAAGTGCATGAAAATCCGCCCTCTACTTATAAGAATAGGAAATGAATTTGATAGAGTATATTTTGATTTTAACAATATATTTACTTGAAAAACAAATGTACATTTAAAAGAATATTTTAGTATTTAAATTGAATATTTGGTCATACATATTTCTTTTATTTTAAGGAACAGAATTTTAAAAATTTTCCAATTTAAAAATATTACCTTTAGAAATTATTGCTTAGAAGGGTATTTAAAATATAAAAATTAATATGTTAATGTTTTTGCCTGTAAATAAAAAAAATTTATATAAAATATAAGAAAATTTAATATAAATTCTCTATAAAAAATTTAATATTGTAAATGTGTAAAATTTTAAAAAATATGTAATATTATTATTTTTATGGGAAACTGTGTATTTTTTATTTATTTTGTCATTTGCCTTTAAATTGTTAAAAATTGGCAAACAAAGTGATAAAATGAATTTGTTTATATTAGCGTATGGCATTTTTTAATACAATTTTTTTTCGCTAATATTTACTAAAAATTCTATTTATAAGAAAAGTAAATACAAAATCAAAACTAATAAAATTAAAACAAAATAAAACGAGAGAAGAAGGTATAGTCGGTCAAGACCGACCATATGATACCCTACACCAATAATATTCTGCAGCATAATATTGCAGAATATTACGTCTGCAATATTATGCTGCAAATTGGGTTTTATATGGGAGCTATGGTCAATTATGGACTGATCTGCAGGAAATTTTGCAGGGTCACTTATACTTATATAAATGTTATATGTGTCAAATATTAAATTAATATTATCATTTTTATGGGATTTGTGCACGTTAAAGTGATTTTCGAAAGAGGGGTTCTTATGGGAGCTATGGTAAATTATGGTCCGATCTTGATGAAATTTGGTATATAGCCTTACATAAAACTTATATATATTTAATTTCATTTTCGATTTTTAAGGTATGTTTGAGTGTTAAAACTCCGGGAGAACACTTGTATGGGGGCTAGATGAAATAATGGGCCGATCATGACCAAACCACCTTTGGTGGTGTAGGGTATAAAAATTGTACACGAGTTTGGCAATAATGTAAATAAAATAAATTAAAATAATTAAATTAAATGCAAACTAGCAATAATTACAATTAAATAAAATTAACAAATTAAATAAAATAATTAAGATAGAAACAGCAAGAAAAACAGAAAAAAATTCATTGAAAATTTCTTAAATAAAAAAATTTTTGCCTAAACTTTTTTTTTAAGTTTTTTTTTGTCGAGCACGTGATTTTCTTTCTTAAAACCTAATCTTAATAATTAAAAGTTCATAATCTTTAAATTATATTTTAAACAATATGATATGAAATATGACCATAAAAATTCCATTTTTGTTGTTATCAAAAAATAAATGAAACATATATAATAGAAATTATTTGTAGATTGTATTTGTAAATCTTCATAAATTATTTGCAATGACATTTAATTGAAATTTGCAGAGTTTAATAAAATTTACTGTTAAATATTTATTATAATCTAATTAATTATATTTTATTTCTTAGAGGTCAATATACTTTTTATGGAAATAAAAATAAATAAAATTTTGAGAATTTTTAAAAGATTATTGCATAAAGTTCAGGGACAAATAACGACAGAGATTTGAGTTTAAGTTAAAGGGAAGTTCAAAGAAATTGGCAGAAAAAAAACGAATAGATAGATAAGTATGTTAATTGAAAAAGAACTAAAAATATATAAAAATTTAATAAGTAAATCCGTCATTAGAATAAAGATTTGATTCAAAGATTATAAAGTAAAGGCAAAATATAACTGATAAGCATAAGGTGGTCGTATATGATAAAATATTTTTTTTTTAAATGAGAAGAATTATAAAGCATCCTATTTCGAATACTCATTAAAATACTCCTGTAATTAGAGGTAATATTTTTAAACTCAGTTCCGTAAATATTTGGAATAAAACTTGTACTTAATGGGTTAATAAGTTTACAAAAAAAAAAAATAAAATAAAATATTTGTGCTAAAAACTATGTTTGGCACAAATATTTTTTTAAAAATAATTTTAAGATTAAATTAATGTCACGAGATTTTTTTGATAAACTTTTGATCTCATAAACAAATGGACTCGTCACTTTATATCATGACGTATGGTGAAAGATTATCACGATATTTTTTAGTAAATTGAAATAGGAAATAGTGATGCTAAATTTTTATTTATATGATTAGAGGTAAGGGGTAAAAATTATTACGACTCTGTTTTTATGACAATTTTTAATAATTCAAAGCGAAAATAAATGAATTTTTAAATTTTCCCTTAAAAACATTGATAACATTAATTTAAATATTATTTTTAATTTGAATAAAAATATTACTTTGACAATGTTCACACACAGAAATTTTAATTGTAACATTTCTGTTTATAAGAGAGAGAGAGAGAGAGAAAGGAAATGGGTATACTAAACATTTACATTCTCTTTACCTCTCCCGTTAGCGAAGTCATAATTATGGTAAGAGAAATTGCTTCCATGATCCTTGACATAATAAAATAATTTAAAATTATCATAAAAAGTAAAAATCGATTTCAATTACGAAATTCAATAAATAATTTTTAATTGATTTTGCTCTAATCATCAAAATGATAATATTAATAATTACAATAATTGATTTTATTATTACTGCTTTTTTCTTAAAAAGACATAATGAGCTGAAGATTGTTGAAAAATTAGTCAAATTTATTTTATTTCTACATTTTTATAGAAAAAAAAAAAAATTATAATTTTTCTTTATATTTTTTGTAAGAATTGTGAATTTATTTATAAATTAGAAAATTAATTATATTAATAAATAATATTATTAAACTCCAATACAAATTTAGTTAATAATTTTATTTAAAAATAATTTGAAAAATTTTTTCTGTGCTGGAAAGTTGAGAAGAAGTTGAGAAGCAATTTGGAAATTCATTAAAAAAATTAGTTGAATTTGGAAGATCCTGGTTCTTTCAGGACTAAAGTTTTTCAACCATTTTTCTTTTTACACAGCTTTCAATAAAAATATCTTTTAGAAAAGTATAAATACTGTTATATTACTTAAAAAAATTATTTTTTAATTAAAACATAATCTAACTAATTTTTTAAGTGAAACTGGGAAACTTTTCACAATTCAAATTAAAAAGCGTATAACTTTTGATACCCTAAAGATTATTAAAATTTTTTCTTTATATAATTTAGTTATTTATTGTTAAACAAATAAATAAACATTTCTAGAAAATCGGGTGAAATTTGTAAGAAGAAATGTCACCAAAGTAGTTCAAATTGTAAAAAATTTATCTTAGAAAATCAATATCTCGTTAGACAAAAGAGATAATGACAATGTTTTTAGTAGATCTCTTCTAGTAGAAACCTTTCATAAAAAATCCTTGAAATCGATTCAGTTGTAATGATTAAGATTGTTTTTAAAAATGTTTATACGCGAGGTGTCAAACTTTAGAGCCCTGTAGACCCGCCTCCGGTAGGTTTATAAAATCCAAACTAGCCTTTCTCTACACTTTTTATTGCAAACGGGTCAACCGTATTTACAGTTATTTTTTGTTTAATGCGAATCTGTTCCCATTTGTTGGTTGAAATGTCTTTTATAAAAGCAATCGTTATCGCATATATATGATATATATATCAAACGATAAATAATGTTTTCGAGAATTTTGTTATTGAAAATCAGCGAAATATTTATTTAGGAAATATTAACATGAACAAAGTTTTTTTTATTTTTTTATTTTACTCATTTTATTAATCGGTTTATTTGACAAATAATTATTTGAGTTTTTAAGTTTATTGGTTAGTATTCGATTAATGCCAAAATTCGATTCGATTAACCGATTTGCTTTAGTAGTACATATTAGACATATAAATAATACTATTTATAAAATTTAATCTATTGGAATAGTTATATGGGGACTTAATCGAGATCTTAATAGATCTACCGCCCATTTGTTTCAAAAAATTGGTCTTTAGACATTTTCAAGTTAAATTAATCAGTATTTTTAATTTTTTCTCATTTTCTGTGTCAGAATCATTTCTTGTTATAAATATATTGTCATGNTCATAGCCTTATTATTTTTGCAGGATCCAAAGGATATTATTTTTTAAGAATATATAATTTTGTTAAATAAAGTGTCCTAGTAAGAAAATAATATTCAAAGAAGTTAGAAAGAATTTAAACGTGGGATTCAGAAATAATGCAAAATCGGATAAGTCCAATAAATGTTCCATTTTTGGTACCTATTAGATAAGAAGAAAGTCATAAATAGTGAAATTATATATTATTAGCACTTTTATTGAGCACAAGACATTAAGTGTGTAACAATACATTGGAAGTGAAACTCTATTGTATTTTTTTGCTGGAAAAAATACAATAAATTTGAATTTAAAATAAAAACAAAATATATTAAATTATGACACAAAAAAGTAGATATGAGTTAATCGGTTGTTCGACAAAAATTATTCGGTTTATTTGTTAATCGAAAATAAACAGTTTTCAATTATTCGAACAGTTAATGGACCAAAATTAATCGCATAACCGTATGGCGGTTAATCGATTGGACACCCTAATACATAATTTGTCTATTTGTTTTTTACCTAATCGAAACCCCAGAAATAAAATAGACTATTTGATTTTCTGATAGGAGCGGGGTAAGTGATATCTCCCATACAAAGCAAATACTGGTTATAATCTAACTTCAGAATTATTTTCTCATATGTTTTATAATTTTTAAGAAATAACTTCCATATCATCTTTTAAAATTTATATGAAAATTAAAAGAATATGACAAGGGGAAAAAGTATTCCCCATGCGATAGAATATCGACAATATCTAAAAAAATGAAAAAAATGCATAAATATGTTTTGCAAGAATTTCGAATAAAAATGGGACGGGCAGGAGCGGGGAAAACGCTATCCCTACACAAAATAGATAATCTTAATAGCATATCTAAGGTGCTACTTATTATACTACTGTATTAGTGAAATGAAAATAGAATGGATAGAGCACGTTGAAGGGGTAGTCCTAGTCATTCAGTTAATGTCTAAAATTGTTGTAGAAACACGTTTCTTATCATGTTTCATATGGAGCGTATAGATCTAGGGGGAGAGGAGCGCACAAGGAAAAGTTAGTTTTTATACAAAATTTAATATTTTCTTTGAAAAAATACAGAAAACTCTTAAGACTACATGCCAAAGCATGAATAATACGCATTAAGATAATTAAATACATAATACTATAATTTTAAAGCAAATAATCTGTAATAAACGGAAATATTAAAAAATGCTAATAGCGGCATGCGACAATGTTCTTATTAATTTCATTTAAACACTTAAAAGATAATGCAAAAATAAATACAACATTAAATAAAATACCACAAAAAGAAATTAAATAAAATTGTTGATTTAATTTCAATATATTTTACTATGTAACAATATTTTGGCAATGAACAAAAGAAATTAATTCTTAAAAAGTAGATACAAATGACAAATACAGGAAATCAAATGAACTAGTTCTTGAAACACTAGCAAAAAAGAAAAGAAAATTTAAATGAATCAAAAATTCTCTAACAGATTAAATGAAATAAAATATAAATTTTTATTGAAAACTCGATGTGGGTTTAAAATATTAACCCTAGTCAAATATAGTTGTCAGTAGATTAAAGTAAAATATGTTATGGTTTCTAAGGAGACAATAAATTATAAAAAAAATCTTTATAAAGATTTTTTTGTGCATTTTCTGCATATCAATAAAATATAACTTAGCAGCAGTGCCTCCATGACATTGAACTTGTTCTAAAAAAAAAAATGGTCACAAATTAGTTGTCAATGAACTTTAAGAATCAAATTCATTATAAAAAAAGAGCAAAAATTACAAAAAAAAAAAAAACTCTTAACTATGAAGCTGAGCAAAATTTGTTAATACCCTTCACTTTATTGTTTAAATAGCATACAATTTCATAAAAAAACTTTTATGAAAACTAAAACTAAAATTATGATGTCACTTAATAAGCTAAATAGCAAAATTAAGATTCTTTAAGTAGCACGTGCCGGCATTTATTAAGTTTTATTGAATGAAAACCGGTAACAAAATCATAAGCGTATGAAATAAATATTTTTCTCTAAGAAATATTTAGCATTTAAACAAAAATCTCAGAAATTGGCATATAAATAGAAAAATACTAATATATGGTTCATACAGATAAAGATAAGATTTTATTTTAGCAAAAATTCTATTTAAAGAATAAAAATGCATTTTTATTGTAAAATTATTGCATGGGAACACATTTTTTTTTTAATTTTAGGTCATAATAGGTTCAATGTTTTTATTTATAATACTTTTTTTTTTGGTTTGGTTTTTAAAAAATAAGAGAGAGAAAATATGTTTTTTTTATTAGACAAAATTGTTTTTTCAAACATATTTTTAAGTAATTTTTTTCTAAACACAATGGTTGCGGCATTTATGTAGATAAAAGTTTGTGTGTTTTTGTGTATTTTTCTTTTCCCCAGTCTGAAGTATTTTAGTCTGACCTATTTATTATTAAAATAAATATGTATTACAAATAAAAAGATAAATTAGTATTGTCAATTTCAGATGTTGACGAATTGTGTATGAGCTACAATTTAAAATAAGTAATATTACACAGGAACAATGTAAAAATGCACTTTAATTAGGAAATAGTTTAAATTAATTAATTTTTAATAGATTTTGCTTCAATCATAAAAATAAAAATATTTAATTTTAATTTTTATTTTTATTTAAATTTCAACATAAATTTTATTCAACAAAATTTTATATTTTTTCAGTGTAAAAATAACAAACTAAATAAAGTTGTTGACAAAAAATGTGATTTTTAATATTTATTTAAAAAAGATTATTCTACAAGATTTTTAGACATTTTCGATAATAATTTAATTTAAAATAACTGAAAGCAAATTACACCTGATAACGAATAAATTTAAATTTTAAAGAAATGTCAAAGAAATTTAAATTGATTTAAAGACAGTATTTATATTTGAGTGACACATTATTGCAATATGTTCCTATGTCTAAGGCCTGGGAAAATTAAAGTCCAAATAATTTATTGGTTTTTTAAATGATTTTCGTTTCAAAAACTAAAAAATATTAAATATGAGAGCAAATTAAAAAAGAGAAAAAAGTTTTTGCTCCCAGATGATTTATTAAAAAAATAGTGAGAAAACAAATGGGAGTGCAACGAATTGAAAGCACCCTTCAGATTAGTGTTTTTTTAATTTTATTTTTAAAATTAATTTTTGATATAAATCCTTTTTTTTATCGGTTACAAATAAGGAAATATTAAAAAAACTGATTTATTTTTATTTTATATAACATAAACATTAATATACTCAAATTACGGATTTTAATTTGAAACTGAAATGTCAAAATGAAGATTTCTGGGTAGTACCTAATATTTTTAAAAAATTGGATTATATTTTTTTTTATTTTTTGTTTACAAATTATATTCTAACTCTAATCGAGCGATATAATGAAGATTATTGTTCATTGTGGTCAAACAGAATGGAGTGTCCCGTGAGAATCGTAACCACGACTTCCAGTCTGACTAATAGCTAATTTTTAAGTTCATATTTCTAAGTTAAATACTATAGAAAATTCAAAAAGTACCATTAGAAAAACATAGAGCTGCCACGAAGACCCCTTGTGAATTCCCACTCCCATAGGGGCATATATTTCATTTGTCTGGGTTCATAATTATAAAACAAATTCAAAAAGTACCATTAGAAAAATATAAAGGTACCACAAAGTCCCCTTGTGAATTCTCACTCCCATAGGGGTACATATTTGAATTTCATTTGTCTGGGTTCATAATTAAAAAGAAATTTAAAAAGTACCATTAGAAGAACAAAAAAAAAAGGACCACAAAATCCCCTCTTATTGACTATGAATAACTTAGGACTGCATATTCTTAATTTCATGTTTCTTTATTGAATATTATTTAAATTTCTAAGAGCACCATAAAAAAAAGTACCACAAAGTCCATTTCCCTGAATTCTTTTAAGTATTCCACATTTCATTCTTGTCAATTGTTATCCACTTATAATTACATTTCCTTAAATTCATATTTCTAGGTTGTAATTACCCGCTTTTACTCCCTTTTTGAAATCATTTTTTACCCATGGATTATATTCATGTGTAGTGTTATCCCATATTAAAATATTCATATTAAAGTGTCAATAAATAAAAAATAAACACTTTTTTTAAAGTATCAAAAAAGTAGGCAAATTTTTTTCCCCCTTACATGTTCGGAGTTCAAAGAAGTATCAAATATATATTTGGAATTTTCGATAAATTATAAATATCATCCCTGCAAAAAAGAACTGAAAAAGCTGTTGTCATTGGAAGGAAGTACTTAGTGGTGAAAAAGAGCTGCAGAAATTCTTTTTTTAATACGGCATGTATTTGCTCATTGGTAAAGTATTTGCTTATTCTTAATTATCTCTATTTCCATATATTTAGTTTTTGATAGTACTTCCCTAAAAACAATGTTATACAATTTTTTAATAAAAACTCTACTTTTGCCCTAATTAAATAATAATAAAAATCTTTTAAAATTTATAAAATTTATATTTTCTTTAGAAATTTATTACAAATCTTTCCGCTAAAAATTCATTTTATTTTTCATTTTTTTTTGAAGTAATTATTAAGAACTTCCAAAAACGTTTAAAATATGCATTTTGTTTCACTTTTGAAGTTGTGAAAATGTTCTCTTTTTGAAGAACTTCAACGTTTTTGCTGGGATGTTATCGCCTGTTTTTATAATACAAACGAAAAATTAGTCTCGTCTATATGTATGGAAAACAACAAATAAATTTCAATTTTGTTTTGTTGTTTTCGATACATTTTGAAAAGACGATTTTTTCGGTTGTCTTATAAACTTAAATACAGTTTTTAACCATTTTCTCCTTAAAAAGGCCGATTTTCAGGAAAGTACCAGATTATTTTTTAAAAGAATAACAATTATTATTTTATTTTTTATATCTCTATTAGTTTGTGAGATGTAAGGTTACCGATTTATGTATTTTTAACCCCTAGACATTCGAAATTCGGAAAATACCGTCTTAGTAAATCTATATGAAGAGAGAACTACTTACGTTCCAAATTTTGTTTCTCTAGTTTTAGGCGTTTGGGCTGTAGGATGATGAATCAGTCTATCAGTCACGTTATTCTTGGGAAATGTAATTTTACTGATTTATCTGTTTACCCCCTTAATATTTGAAATTCGGAAAATATCGTCTTTGTTCTTGGAATTTGTTTAGCAACACATAATTATATTTTATTTTACTTTTTTATTTTATTTTTAAAAGTTGTTTTTTTTTTTTAATGAGAGAGAGAGAGAGAGAGATAGAGAGAGAAAAGATTATTATGTTCCTTATTTTATAATCAACTTAACATACCTACTCTTTATAGAGTTGGGTCCATAAAACAATACAAATAATTTGAATACTAAGATATAAAACGTCCGCAAAACAATAATAAAAACAAAATGTACAATATTAAACAAAATAACATGATTAAAATATTTTTGTTGTTATTGACTTTTTGTTTATATTGAAAAAATAAAACAAGAAAAAAAATTATAAACCAAACAAAAATAAATATAAATATAAACAAAAGATGGACACACAAAAACAAAAAAATTAAATAGAGGGTGGGAGAAAAAAAGCATTTAAAAGCAAGACAAAAAAAAAAAAAATACACATATTTTGAAATTTGTATTCAAAACAGCTGTTTAAGTTTTGAAAAATAAAAAAAAATAAATAATAATAATTATTAATTTACTCTTATCTTGTAATTATGAAAAACAATTTATATTTTAATTTACTTTTGCTTTAAATACTTTATTTGAAATTTAAAATTAAATATTTAAATAGTATTTTATTATTAAAAATTAATATTATTCTTATTTTTATTATTATTATTTTGTGTTAATTCTTTGTTTTCTTGTGCTAAGTAAACAAATTGTTTATAGTTTGTATTAAAATATATGTAAATTTATATTAAAAATTCTAGCAAATATTTTCTTTGTCTTGTTTTACATCCAGGAAAAACTTCTTCCATGACGGATGGAAACAAAGAAAATGTTGAATGAATTAAATTTATGGCAAAATAAATTTAAAACAAAAAGAAAAATGTTACAATGATTTGTTAAGACAAGCAGTTCTTTCAATATCAACAATAACGGAAAAATAATAAATGTTCAATGATTATTTTTTTAACAATATTTTACAAATTATATGTTTATATTTATATTATTTTTTTTTTATTCATGTCTTAAGATCATTGTCACCTATTAATCTTTTTAATATATATAAAAAAAACAATAATTTATGCTCCATATATCGCTTTAAAGTTAGGGCAACTCTTAAGATAATATAAAACTTGTAAATTTTTTAAAAATATTTTTAAAATTTAAAGAAAAATTTCCTTTCATAGTTTTATTTTTAAAATTATTAAAAAATTTACTCTTATTAAAATTATGTTAATTTTTTTATATTTTTCTCTTAAATTTCAAATAATATCGATATCACTTCTTTATCATTTTATTGAACACTTTGTTTGTTGTTGTTATTGCAACAGGTGTCACGTTTTATTAACGCTTATCTTTTGTTGTTGTTATTTTTATTTTTTATAGTTTCAAATTGATCACTTTTGCTTGTACAACCAAAGTATATATTTATTTTTGTCTTTAAAATTATTTTTCATTTTTTTTTGTTGTTAAATGAATTTTTTTTTATATTAAGATCACTGACCCTAATTTGATGACGTTTTTAAAATAAAATAAATTTTCAATAATAACAACAACAATAATAATATTATTATTTTTACTTTTTATATAAAACGATTCTTTGTCTGTAGGTTCCGTTTTAATGTTTATTTGTTTAGTCTTTTAATTGAAATTGGAAAATAATATGGATTATGTATGAGTCATAATTAGATTAAATAAAATATACTAGTATAATTAAATTTTCTTTATGTTTAGAGTCTTAAAGAACAAAAGAAAATTTTAATCTATTAAAAGGGGATTTGTAATGGAAATAAGGGGACTTTGGTAATGAGTAATTTGATATAAAAATTTCTGAATTATATTAAAAGTATAAATAAAAAATAATAACAAAAAATAAATAAAATAAAAATATTAAAACTAACAAAAGTGTCACATATTTCGACACAGATAAAATTATAAATGGACTTCAATTAGAAAATTGCTTATATTGATTAATTGTTCTTTGATTTTGCTTTAATCATCAAAATGATAATATTAATTATTTTATTATTATAGCTTTTTCTAAAAAATAGAAAAGTTGGAAATTTTCTTAAAATTATTTTTAAACAAATATAATTATATTTATAAATAATAATTTTATAAAAAAAAATAACATTTAGTCCCTAAAAAAAGAAATAAATAATAACCTTAATTTTCTTTGATTTTTTGCGTATTTTTTTATTTTTATTAATCGCAAGTTTTGAGATGGCTTTTAAATTTATTGTTTAAAATTGATAAAAAAAAGCACAAGGTACAAGAATTTAATAGTTTCTGATAGGCAACACATGTGATTGATTGAAATTGTTAATCAGTCAATGCATTCGCTTTTTTCCTCTTTGGTATTATTAAGACATTTTGTATAATTTCATCATATTCAGGAGCGGATGCACGGGGAGGGAAAACGGGAAATTTCCCTACCCCAAAATGAAAAATCTTAATGGAAAATTTGTACTGAATTATAAAATTTAAGGAAATAGTTTCCTCCTGAACTGACGAAATATTTGCAACTTTTTTTCCCAATTTCGAATTGAATTATTTATGAGAAAATTTAAGATTTAACATTGACTTTCAATTATTGTGTAGACAGAAAAACAAAACATAGTCTATTGATCGATTTATCAAACATAAATACTACTTCAGTTAATTTTTTAATTGAGTCAATTATTATATTTACTAAAAAAATTAAAAATTGTTCAAATTTGCATCTCTTACGAATGTGATTATATCAATTACTAATAACTAGAAAAAATTAAAAACATAAAAATATTTTCTAAATTTTGATGTAAACTTAAAAAAAGCGTGTTAATTAAAACAATAAAATTTATTACTTTTCCTTTGTGAAATAAAAATTTTGGGAAAATTAACCAAATAAAAATATTTAAATTTATAAAACTAAAGAAAACCTAAACCATTTAACCTTTATGTTAACAAATCTTTTAATTATTTTAATAGATCTTTAGTTGTCTCAAATGATATTTTCTTTTCTTTACACAAAAGCGCGCCAAAACAAAAATTCATTCAACTGTAGACGGTTGTTAGTTTAATAAAAAATTCAAATAATAAAATAAATTTAAAAAAAGATTCACACATTTTTGTTAAGTACCTACTTAGTTTTTTTTTTTATAGTTGTGCTCTACTTTTTTTTCAAAACCTTTTAGTAATCATATAGTTTTTGTATTTGTTATACTAATTATTACGCATAAATTATTTATATTTTTAATAAACACAATTAAATATTTACTAATAATTACCATGAATTATAATAAATGTTTGCTGTAGTAGTTGTACTTGTAATCTTTATTGTTTTTATTAGTTAATAAATGTTTTACGTATTATTATTAAATATTTATATTTAAATTTACTTGACACGTTATTTATTTAATTTGTTTTTCTTTTTAAAAGATTATATATGAAAGAAGCTTTAAAGCACTTGTTTTAAATATAAAAAAAAATATTTTTCTTTTAATTTTGTAATTCTTTTTTATTTCCAAAAAATATAGATCGTGTTGAAAACTTTAAATAAAACTAAATTGTTTACATTTAAATATTTTAATGGAATTAACACTTGTATATGAAATATTTTACTTATTTTTTTGGTTAATTGAAATAATAAATATAATTTTTAATAAATTTCACTTAAATACTTGTATTTTATACAACAGATCACTTAAAATATGATTATAATTTTAAGAAGAAAAATAAAAAGAGTTTGTTTTTGTTAAATAAAATATAATTTTATTAAAAAAAAATATATATATATATAAACCACGTTTATATAGATGCTTAACAAAAATTGTGTGCAGCGCGATTAAACGCCGTGCCGAACTGAAATTGATGTTGTATACGACTTGATGATAAAAAGGAATAACATTTGTTCAATATACAATTTTTTTTTATATTTTATTTGTTTTCTTCTTGGTTCTTTTTATTTTCATTTTTTTTAATAGAGAGTGAGCATATAATTGTGTTGACAAATATACTATTCTCAGTGGTAATAAAGAGTATTTGAACTGATAACGCAATTTTTATTAACATGCTCTCTAAAATCTCTTTAAATTATAACAATTATAATTGATAATTAAATTTGCTAAAATAAAAAAATCACATATACATACATATATACTCTTTACTATATAAGACAAGTAAGTACTCCCCTTAAAAGACCCCAATAGTTTAATAGTGAGTATGAGTATTATATATTTATATGGGGAGCATAATGAATTGTAAACACTAATACTTAAACAAAAAATAAAATGCATTTTATTTAGAGCTGCCAGATGATTTTAATTAAAATCGATAAAATTTTCTTTCAGGTTTAATTGAAAAAAGTTTAATTATGGAATTTATAAATTGTAATTAAATCCATTCCTTTTAAATTTATAAATCTAAAATATAGGCAAATCTGGCAGCACTGTTTTTTTTTTCTTTTTATTAAAAACAATGATTCTCTTATTAAAATTTAATTGTTTGAATTTTCAAATAAAATCAACAACAATTGTTAGTTGCTTATCAGTTTAACAAAACAACAAAAGCAAAATTTTATATTTTTATAAATATAACCATAATTATTTTTTCTCTCAAAAAAAATTGTTAGTATTGTTGTTGTTGATTCTCTAATAAACTGCATTATCTTATTTTTGCTAAGGTAAACATTAACATAACTACACTTGTTTATATAGTACATAGTAAATAGTTGAATTTTTTTTTTACTGATAATTTTGGCCTCGTGCTAGCATGTAGTAGGTACTATAGTTCATACTCTCTCTCTCTCTCTTCATTGTCAGCTGATATACACTTATATATTTATTATTTTCTTATCTTTGTTATTATTTTTTTAATAAATATACATAGCCACTTCAGTACCCCAGTGGGATATAGAAGGGCTGAAGATAAATTATAAAATGCCTTATTTAGCATCTACAATGCCTGCCATTCGCATTGCAACACTATTTCTTTTTTACACGGCGTGTCATTGGAGGCAAGGCCTTCCCTTCTCCCTTCTATTAAGAAGCGAAAAGGCAAGGACTCTTAACTAAATAAATATTCTCTTTTATATTTTGAATGCTATTAAAAAAGATTATGAAATATATTGGAAAAAAAAAACATGCGGACTTCCTTCTTTATCAAAACTTTAAACAAGCCTAAATGAGTTTGAGCATTGTAAGTCTCGTAATTACATTTTTTTCTGTTTGTAATGAGAAAGATAGTAGGTGAGTGACACCTTCTATTTTGCATCTAATGCAATGGAAACAAGAATTAATACGGGATTTTTTTAAAGGAAGTCCAGGTATTCTTTAAGGAATTTTTACAAAAGGCACAAAGGAATAAGTTTAAAATTTATTTGGAGGCATTTGAAAAGGCCTGTTGGGAGGAAGCATTAACAAATTTTCCTGCTGGGACCTTTTTTAATATTATATAGTAGATAAAAAAAACTGTTAATAAATAGGGTTATTCAAAAATTTAAGTGTTTTTTTTTATTTTTTATTTTTTTTATAATACGATGTTTACGTATATTTTCTAACAATACTTCTGTAGGAATATGTGTTTTGTTTTTAGAGAATATTTACTTATGTACACACAGACTACTTTTATTAAATGTTGATAATGAACATTTAATTTTTTATTATATTAAACAACAATTGTTATAGGTTCATCTAAGTTCATAAAAATAATCTTTTAATTTTTACTTTAAGTTTGCTGGTGGTCGTTGAAATTTCCTTACGTTTTTTTTCTTTTGTAAACTGATGTAAATTTATATGTAAATATGTTTTTAGTATGTAAACATGTGCTAAAAATATGTAAAAATAATAATTGATTTCATGTTACAATATTTAACCCTTGTTGAATGCAAGAAGATCAAAGTGGTTCATTCAAAATTTGTTATAAAGTTAAAAAAAAAAATTATAACAACAATAAAAATAATAATTAATTCTTTTATATTTTTTTATTTTTGACCAAAAATAATCATTTTAGCAGTAATACTAATATAACTAATAATGATTAAAAAAAAAATAATAAAAGTGCACTAAAAATAAAATATTATAATGGCTTTTAATTATTTTTCTAATTGAGTCAATTAAAAAATTATAAAAAAATATTATGACCGTTAAACATAGTTACCAAGTCTGTAGTTTATATAATAGCATCATTTATACAGTGAAAACATTTTGAATGAAATGATTCTGAATTTTTAGTAGAAAAATGAAGTCGCTAGCTTATATATGGGCCTTAATAAGCTGACAACAGTAACAACTTTTAGAGGTATCTTCAGTTTTTTTTGCAATATTTCGGTTATTTATAAACCGATATTGTTTATTTTTATTAGTGTTCTTTTAGGTAGTATTTCCTACAATTTGATGTGTAAAACATATATATCAGATAATTGAGGCTTTGTAAAAACTGATTTCAACAGACAAATGATCATCGTTACATCTACTTTTCTATCAATAAGGATCCAGAATATATGTATAATATTTTTTGTGGTGTTAGTATTTTTCCTACTACATCAAAATATTTTTATGGATGTGTCTTATATTTAACCCTATATATGATGATTACTGTATTATATTTCACTGTTTTAGTATTGATAGCTGTAAATTAGATGTGATAAACTACATTATTTGATATATTAATTTTCAAAAAAAAAAATTAATAAAGTAAAAATTTTCAATTTTGCATGAATTTTTTTCGGAAATTAATTTCAAAATAACACCGAAACTGTTGGCATGTTAAAACGACTTAAAGTCAATTTTACTCATATATGTAATATAATAATATATACTATTGTTATGGACTTATTATGAGCAAAATGTTAGACATCCAGAACTGATGGCAAAAGAGTGAAAGCCTATTTATGTTCAGTATATTAAGTCTACTTTTTTGTCTATGAAGATTATTATTGACCGATATTATTTAATTTTTTCCTTAAATTGATCAAAAAAACAAAAATGTTTGTATTTATAATAACTATATTAATAAAGCTATAATGCTGAAATTTCAGTATTATATAACAAAAATAATTCTTAAAAAAAGAGTATTAATAGATTTCCATTTTTATACTTCGAAATAACCAAAAATCCTGTTCGGGGAAAACTTACCTTAAAAATTTACTTTTTTCAGTTAAATGGTCATCCTGTCGTTATAGGAGGCGTGGCTTATTCAAAATATTTTGTGTATTTAGCCAACATATGGAGGTAACATTCTACGGTATCTTTATTTTGATATAAGCTTTGACATTTTTATGCTCCACAAAAAACTAAAAATACAAAAATTAAAATTAACGAAATGTTGATAGGGCTAGCGGGGAGACTGTTGCCCTAATTTGTTTTACAAGTATGGTCCAGAGGAAAATAATGGATTTTAAAGTGAAAAAATGTAATTAACTTTTTGAAAAAAAATCACATTTTTTAATGTTTCAATTAATAATGATATAACTTTTTATATAAACCACATAGGTACATGACCCGTGCACAATTTTTTTTTTTTAATTATGTACAGAATACAGGAAATATTTTAGAAAAATTTTGGGACACATATTGCACCCGCGAAGCTTAAAAAAAAACTAAAAAAAATTTATTTTGTCCTAAATATCTCTAAAAGTAAAAAAGATAACCCATTTTTCGTATAGAATTATAAAGACTATCTGTGTGCTCAATTTTTTTCAATAAAATCATTAATGAAATTTTGGTGATTTTTAAAAAAAATCCATAACAGAGGTGACCAATTTTGGAGGTCCACCCCTCGACCCCCTGACCTTGTATGAATCTGTCCTCCTCCAAATCAATTGCCATACTCACGGGATTACCCATGTGAAATTTCATTCATATACATAAAGCAGTTCTGAAGTAACAAAATTATTTCTAAAAAAATTCCATTTTGTGGCCACTGTGCGTCAGTCAAGACCAATTCTTTGTGAGCATAAAAATTCGGGAGTTAGAGTTATATTAAAAGATCAATAAGATAAATACCGAATTATAAGTTTATAATATTATCTAAGTTTATATATCAGAGATTCTCATAAAATTTGAAAGCATTGTTTATACTTATATGATATTTTTTTGTATTGAATATTATCGTGATACTAAATTTCTTATGGGTCTCATATACGTTAAAAGGGTATTATATAGAATCTATGCACAATTACAGGTCGATAATGAACATTTAAATAATGTTTATTTTAGCACAAAGATTAACACTTATACAAAATTTATTTGCATTGAATTTCATTAAAATATTTTGCAGTATGTAAGGTACTTATAAATGACCACTAAACCCCCTTTTCCCGAGCGTAATCAATTTACTTTATTCACAAGGTTTACGTGAACAGACAACCAGACCGATAGCGTTAATCTAGGGTGCACAGTGACACGTTCATTATCAGTCCATATGGATATACGGTATTAATAATTAGGTTAGAAACCCATTATTTATTTTTTAATGTGGTCAAGAATTATGAAAATATTCTAGGCAACATGGAAAAAAGCTTACTGCACAAAATTATATCCCAGCAAAAACTTTGCTTTCCTAGTAAGCTATCAGGTATAATTGGAAATAAAAATAAATTACTAGTAGTTATTTTTCTAATTCTAGTATACTGAGAAATATGTACTATTTTTTTAGTTTACAGTATATAAAAAATATGTACGTACTTTTTTCTTACAACAAGTTCAAAAATATATAGCTTATTTTTTGTTTGTTAGAGTAAAATATATAAAAAAAATGTTTTGAACCCATTATCTAACGCTTCTATAAAACTAGTTCTGAATGTAACAATTTCGAACACAAATCATTCTAGAACCTTTCTATAAAATGGGTACTGTCTAGCTAACACTTCCACAGAACTAGTTCTGGAGGTGACAATTTCAAATAAAAATCATTGGAATCAGTAGAAAAAGAACAGGTTGTTTTCATGAGTTCTGGAAGTAGTTTTAGAACTTATACATTTTTTTTTCTACGATTCATCCATTGATAAAAATTTCACTCAATATATTTTTACATTTGTGTTTTACGTTCTCCAACTTGAGAATTTCTTCAATTAATGCAGTTGTATTAATAAAACAGTATTACTTCTAAAGGTAATACTTAAGATAATAATTACTAGTTAGTACTTACTAGACTTTTTAAAATAACTACATTTGTAATAACTACTACTTCCCAAGAAACTTGTGAAGAAAGTACTACTTATTACCCAAACTCAAAAAGTTGTTGCTGGGATTTTATTGTTTAGAAAATATTTTAAATCAAAAACTTTTTTTGTGAATCGATTTAGCACATAAGTACAAACAGTACATCAATTCTGTATCTTGAAAAATATTTAAAAATTTTCTATTTTTTTTTTATCAGTTTAAAGAATTCATCAAAACAAAATCATAATTTAAAAACATTTTATACGCATTTTAGTGAATTTATCTTTTAAAATATAATGTTGATAAATAAAAATTTATGATCTAAATTAGAGATAAAAAATAAAGTGTTTTAATATAAAATAAAAGTAAAAGAATATAACAAAATAAATTAAATAATATTTAGATGTACTTTTACATATATCATCTCAGCATAAACATAATATCAAGTGTTTTTTAAAAAAAGAACAATTCGTTATGAAGATCCCAATGTAGCAATACATTCCAACTACAGTGTAACCGTATTTTTTTTTGTAAATACCATAAATTTCTAACAGTAGTCTAATGACATTTAAATACCATTCTTTTTTTTATACATAAGCATTTATATCTGTTGGTGTAAATACGTTTATTCTTAAAAATCTCAACAAAAATAAAGTCGTGAGTGCAAAAACTGTGCACTCACGACTTTATTATTGTTTTTTATATATACCCAGCAAAAAACGTTGAAGTTCTTCAAAGAGAGAACATTTTCACAACTTCAAAAGTGGAACAAAGTGCATATTTTAAACTTTTTTGGAAGTTCCTAATAATTACTTCCAAAAAAGTGAAAAA
>MINK01174342.1:3345-14930 GCA_001735545.1 Phormia regina | reverse complement strand
TAAAAATAATAAAGGACCTGCCTCTAAAAGTAAAGGTGGTGGTTTTATTTTGGTAAATAATATGTGTTGTGTTAGAAGGATATCTAGTTTCCATAATTACATCATTAAATCAATGATTGCTGGCAATAGAGGCTTTGAATCGCCAAATGTAGTCACTCAGATAATATCAAATATCTACTGCTAAATGACTTGTATCAATTGTTACAGGCATGATCGTTTCAATATTGTTTCTTTAAGATAATTTTTAAGAATCTTCATAAAAGAATTATACACTAATATTATTTTAATGCCATTATCAGAATGTTATTAAAAAATATTCTAAAATTCTTAAAAAGTACATGTAAAGGGTATTTTTTTAATATTTTTATCCTTTGTAGTTAGAATTATCTTAAATTTATATGTATTGGTAGTAATTTATGATAATACTACCAAATTATATTTTATATAATTTTTCAATAATTACTTTTATCAAATTTTAAAAAAAATTTGCTGATATTTTAGGAGTTGCATTTTTTTGCTCCCTTATATTAATAACTTTTTTAAGAAAATATTTATTAACTATTCGTATCTGTAACAATTTGGAACAAAATGACATACAATAGTTAACTATGGCCGCAAAGAATAAAATCACAACAGAATTGGATAATTTTATGACGTTCTAGCCCTGATCGATACCATTAAAAATCATATAGCCTAGCGTTGCAATTTTAATGCTCGCTACTGTATATTATTTTATTCGATTTCCCATAGAAATCAAAATCTATACAGAAAAAATATGATCTATTAAAAAATTTATTAAATATAAAACTATTGCAATTATATTTATAATTGTATCAATTATTTAATTGATCAAAAATAAGATTTTATTTTTTAGAAAAAATAAACAATTATTTTTTCATTAATAAATTAATCAAATACAAATAAAAAGATGTAATAATTTGAGTATGTAATACATAATTGTGTTATAGGTTGAAATTTAATTAAAAGAATAATTGAATATGTATTATTCGTTATTAAATTGGATTTTAGATTTTACTATGTCAAATTTTTATTTTATTTATTAGAATACTTTGGAGTATTTTTTAATTATACACAGAAATAATATGGTCTATTAATCTATTTATCAAAGATAGAAATTATTTCAATTACTTTTTTAATTGTATCAATTATTAAATTGATCAAACTTTAATTTTTTTAATATTTGTTTCTAAAAATAAAACATTTTATTGCTTAGTTGTATTAATTAAATAATAAATAAATTAATCAAATATAAATAAAAATACGTGATAATTTGAAAAATTTAATACACAACTTTTTTCATAGTTTGAGTTTCAATTAATAAAATAATTGAATATGTATTATTTGTAATTGAAATTAGAATTTTCTATATATAATTTGAATTTAATTTGTTTTAATATTTTGAATTTGAGTAATTTTTCTAATAAGAAAAATATTTGAAATGGCTATAAAATTTTGATTAATAATTTAAATGAAATTTCTTAGAAAATATTTTTTTTTTGTGTATATAAAATTTTAATTTAATTTATTAGAATATTTCGATTTAAAGTATTTTAAAATATTTTAAAATGATGATTAATAATTTAATTGATTTTTTTAAATATTTTTTTCTATGTCGTTTCTTTATTCATTTTAAGTGAAATGTAGCGAACAGTTTTTAATTAATTAATATTTTAATTTCATTATATAAAAAATTCATTTTTTTTTAATTTTGGATTTTTTATTAAAACTCAGAATTTTGCAAATTTTTCTGATGCTTTATTAAAAATTCACCATATTTGAAAAATTAAATATTTTGGGATTTTATTTATTTAATTTTTGGCGAAAGATCGTTTTTTTGAAAGTTTTATTTTTTATGAATAATTTCGGCAAAAGCTCGAAAATTTTTAATACATATATGGATAAAACAAAATATTATTTCAAATTCTTACCTTAATAGGAGTACGTTTAACATAATCACGATACGGTTGATTAGGAGTTTTAGCACGATAGTCTACTACCTCATAATGACCTGCAGTTACATCTTGAGCACTTGTTGCTGGATAGTCTGATATAAAATGACGTGTACCATGTGGTGTTAAAGTAGCCCACAATAGACGACTATCGCTAGCCAATTGACTTTGTAATGTATCACGACTATTGGCCGAAGTACAAGGATATAAAATACCACCAGCCATAAAAGGATTTGATTTCGAAGGTTCACCCAATGCCGACATGGTACCCTGTTTAATATTGCTATCGTGATAGGATAAATTACAGCTTGAGAAAAGTGTGCTGCAATAAAAAATATAAAAGAAAAATGTAAAAATAAAACCACAAAATTATTAAAAACACGTAAAATATAAAATACTTACTCTCGACATTTAAGTAATATAACCGCCAATAGTCCTCCCAATATTAAAACACCAACACACGATGTAATCAATACAAACAACCAGGTATTTTCCAAACCATTACTATTGCCCCCAGTAAACTCTACAAATTCCATGCCACTTTCACGGGGATGAGGATTTGGATCACACATGAGTGTAGCAAAACAAGGATGAGAATCATTGGTGGTTGGTACTAAAGCTGCAGTTTTGGGTAAAAGAAATGAGGGTAAAGGTGGTGGTGGCATCAATAATATAGTGTCCGGTGGTGGGGGTCCACTAAAGCCGCAATTACCAACGCAATTACCCAGCATTGTGGTCTGTAAGTTATAGAAGAAAAAAAAAATTCAACATGCTATTACATATAAAAATTTAATAAGTAATTTATGTTTAAATGGTAAAATACATTATTTGTAGGGATTAATTAAAAATATTTCAACACTATAATTGTGTCAAATAATGAGTAAAAAAGTTTAATTAAAAATGCAAAAATTTAATGAAAATTTAAAATTTTGTACTTATAGCTTTTAACTGTTTTTATATTCGAAACTGCTGCATACATTAAGGAATATTTTTTAACCATGATATACATATGTTATATATTCTGGTACATGGGCAATACTCTTTTTACGTTTAACTTTATGAAACCGTTCTTAAACCTCAAATATTTTTTATCTGTTGATTTTTTACAATAACTTTTTTTGCAATTATGTTAAATCATTTAACGACTTATTTAACTTTAAAGTGGCATAGTTTCGGTTCTGTAAAAGGTATTGATTTCAAATTCTATTCTATATAACTAAAAAATATGTCAGCTAAGCAATGTAAATTAGAAGAGGAAAAACTATAATTATTTTTTCTGTAATAAATTGTTTGTTGGTAAAGATATTTTAACGAAATTTTCGGCTAATGTAGAATGAGAAAGTGAACAAAAATTTTAACATTTTTTTTTTAACAGTAATCCCACAATTCGTCAAAAAATTTGAAAAAATCCTAAAAATGGATTATTTCACATTTTTAACTATAGAATCCACATTTTTTCCGAAGTCCAGTAGATTTTTATTTAAAATCTTTTAACAACATATTGAAGATTCTTAAAATATATTCCGCTTGTCAATTCGTGTTTTGGGATTTGAGTAAATATAATCTAAAATCAAAACTTTCATATAAAATGGGTCGAATTTGGAAGGGTGTGTACCTTGACCACTTGAGGTATTGGACATATTTTTTATCTTTGTGAAGTTAGCTTTCAGAAAAGTGCAAAATTTTTTTATGTTGCCAAAGAAAATTATATTTTAGAGTAAAAAGCGTGTAGATACTTTTTCAGCCAAGAAACGCAATAGGACGTCTTTTGGCAATTTTCTAATTCAAAAGCGTTTATTTTTAATTTCGGTAAAGATATCTACTTTATATATTTTGTTGTTGACAATTTTGTTGTTTAACGAGTTAAAAAAACTAATAAAATCGTTCGGAAATACTAGTTTATATATGAAAAATTGGACCAAAAACATCTAAATTCAAATAGGACTTGCAATACAATACATGTTTTTTATAGGTCTTATCAGGGCCTACAACAATATATAAAATTATTTAAAATCAGATGAGAAAAAAATTGGCAAGCGATTAAAAAATGTTTATGTCAGAGGTACCTAACTTTGAGCCCCCTTAGCTCCGTCCCTGAGGGGTTTATTATGTCCCCCTTCCAAAATTAACATTGTACACTCTGCTACGCCTATACCAAATTTCATGCAAATCCAAGCAACCCAAAAAATCGATTATGCTCCACTGTGCATTGTGGACAAGTTATGAAACCAATATTAGATTGTTCTTCTATTAGAACCTCCATTCCATTGGATTTGTAATTATACCTTACAAGCTTAACCCGGTGTGTTTCACTACTTCTTATTAGGCGATATCAAATATTTACTACAGTTTAAGAGTTTCAAAAAAGTGGGCGTGACAACCAACCCAGTTTTTACATAGTCTATAATGACAACAAAAACTGGTATTATCTATGTGTTTCAAATTTCGTTTAGAGGTGATTGATCCATTGGAGATATGTCTTGTTAATGTGCTTACAGTAGAAGCACCACAGTTGGTTCATATTCGAAGGCACTAAATAAAATAGGACAAAATATATACTAATCTGTAACTGTTATTATAATCTAGAATCTAATGGCACCCAAAAATAATTACGCGCTTTGAATTTAATGCAGGATTTAACATTTTAAGGAGTGTATTTTTGTCCGTTGATGGCAACGACCAGTTGATCGCATCCAAATTCCGTCTGAATGTATTTACTTGCCTGTTAGAAAATTCGTACATACATTTGATCAAATTAAGTCCGTTTAAAGATTTTATTGCCGCATTTCTACTTTATGTTTTCTAAATACTGGAATAATTTTAATTTCTGAAGTCATAACCCTGCGGGAAATTGGTAGTAATTGGTGCAATAGTACCGATCGCTTAGTAGCAGTTGAGTACGAATTGAAACTGAACAATCATCAAAGTTCCAGTTGAGAACCCATTTAATCATTGAGAGCTAATAAGCAATTACCCTATAGGCAAAAGGAATTCGTTCAAAGTGATCAAAATTAGTGCACAAATTCATTGAAACAATTAACTTTTTCCATAGTATTTATGTACCTTATTATTTCAGTGTAATCGTAAATGACACGTGATCTATTTAGGTAAAATATTAATATCCAATACCACATATTTTATATATGTATATATTTTCAAAATATCTTCAGATTTACAGTTTTTAGTAAAAAAATAAAAAAACTAATATTCGAATTTATTTTTAAAATTTTTTAAAATCTAGGAATGCTATAATGTAATTTTATGTCGTATTCCAAATATTTACATTCTTCTGTTGACAACACAAAATAAACATTTACCGGTACCATTTGACCTATTTAATGGGTGTGGCTAAATAAAACAATATATAATAATAAAAAAAAATAAAAATGAAAAAAATAACTAAAATAATTAAATATTTTAAACTGTAACACTTTTTCACTTTAAACAAAAATCAAGCATTTTTTGTAAAATATTTATTAAAATCTAGTTTCTAAAAATCACCAAATATGGAGAATTTTAATTATTTCAATCACCTAATTTTATACTATTTAATGGCACATTATTTTATTTATTTCAAAAAAAATCTCATTCTTCACTTTTATTTCGTTAAGTGTAATATGTCTAATAATTGGTTTTATTCCGTTTCTTGTATTTTGTGATTGTGTGTATATCTCAAAATTACCTGTAATTTGGGGAGTGAGTAATTCTTGTGTATTGTCCTTTGGAAAAATCAATTTTCACAAAATTTTATCGCTTCAACAATTTACAAAGTTTTGAAGTATGTAAAACAGTTTTAAGGACATTTTTTCCATTATTTTTTTATAATGAATTATAATTATAAAAATTGTTATTAATTTTTGTTTATTTTTTTATTTAATTAAACTTACTTTTTTTTAATAAATTTCCAAAAAAATATTTTTAGTTTCCAAAGGAATTTTTTTCTTGACTTTAGTTTTGAGGTTACCTCTATGAATTGTGGTTGAAATGGAACTAAATGCTATAAAGGAAAAAAGGATACTGTCAAACACTATGAGTATGACAATGTTATAAAAAAGAGAGTATTAGCTAGAGAGAAAAACAAAGAGGAGAGATATTTAATAAAAAACAAATAAATAATTTAAAACCAATTTATTTCTTAATTAAGAATAGTTCCTAAATTAATTTATTTATCATCTACATATTAATTTAATTAAATATATTATATTGTTTAATAGTAAATTGTTAATATTATTTAATAAATATTAAATTGTTAATTAACTGCGCAGGTCATTTATTTGTGAAAAACTTACTCCAAAACTCTCTTGTTTAATTCTTTGAAGTTTTCTTTACTTCTTGTAACTCTCAATTGGGGGTGGTGGGTGATAGTATCATATTACATATGTTGTTGTGTACGTTGAGTGCGTGAGTGTTTATTTTGTTTTAAATTTAACGGTACATATACTTTTTTGTTTTGAACTTAATATCCTTATCATTTGGAAAAACACGATTGTAACATTTTTTAGTTATTTATGTTTTTATCCCTTTATCGACCCCCCTCTAGCCATTGAAAACTCGTGTTCTATGTAAACAAATAGAGGGAAAAATGAAAACAAATAATGAAGAAAATAACAATAACAACAAGAGATCTAAGAAAATGTTTCTTTATATATTGATAATAATGACGATGTTGGGTTTATGTTTTATTGTTTGTAATGAAGATTGTGATGATAATGATGTTTGTTGATGTTGACAATTTTTGGCATATGCATTTGTGTGTGTGTGTGTTATTTGTTTTTGTTGCAAGAAGAGTATTAGATTTTTTTCTTAACTTTTACTCTTCTTAAAATGTTTGTGTTATTTTTTTTTTTTGATAATGTGTTGTTGTTGTACGTACACATAAACATATTTTTCTTTTATGTCAATATAAAGAGGTTTCTTTTGTTTTGTGTATATTTTCTTATATTTACTGTAATTGTTTAAGGGAGTGGGGTACTTTATGGGAGTGATGGGAGTTTAGTAATTTGGTTATTCTTCAATGTATATTGATTTATAGACTCCCAAATGGCAACATTGCATTAGACATACACACACACAGAGTTAAAGTTTACTTTATTTTGAGACACCTTTTTTGTATTAATTCTGTAACTTGTGATTCGTTAAAGATATAAAATAAAATATGATATGATCGTATTGATTTGGAGGATGAATAAAAATCAACTAAATGTGGTTATATTGTAGTACCAAGTTCAAAATATTTCCCGGAAAACTTAAAATTTTAATTTTAACAACTAACGTTGTATTATTATTATATTATTTTTTTAATGTAAGGTTTTTGACAACCGTCTTAGGTTTTTGACGAATACTTCCCTCTTTTATAACTCTTAACTCTGTGTTATTAATCAGAATTTTCGAATTATTTTAAATATTTTTATAAGGAAAATAATTATTGAAAATATAATTCTTTAAGAAACAATAATTTCGAAAAAAAGGAATAAATTTCACAGGTCGACAAGTTGTCATCATTCAAAACAAATAAATATGTTAACTGGATGGAATTGGACATAAAAACACAACTTTGAATTCAGTTTATCCCATCAGGTCGGAGTGGCGTTCCAAATATTCCGAATGCTCGAGTTTATTTCACTATAAGTAGAGAACATAAATATGTCTTGAGAACAATACTCTTCTACACCTTATGGGATATTAATTATCAAAATAATGCAAACGCCTCATGAGTTATAGTATAAATTGTAAAAGCCATACTCGAGTTTTCTTGATATTAGTAATACCATTATGTGATTGAAAAAAGTGAAAGTTGATTTTTTTTTTTAACTCGTCAAATTTTATTTTTATACCCTACACCACCATAGGCACAGGGACGAAGCTTATTGAATTTAGTTATTAATGGTCCATTATTTCACATGACCCCCATTCAAATGTCTTTCCGGAATAGAGTTATAATGCTCAAAAATACCTTAAAAATGGAAATATTTTAATGAAATTCAACTCAAATAAATTTTATTTAAGTCTCAATTCGTATGCCAAATTTCTTGGAGATCGGTCCATAATTCACCATAACTACCAATATGAATTTTTCTTTCGAAAATCATTTTAACGTAAATGAATCCTATAAAAATGTTATTATCAATTTAATATTCGGCAAAAAAATTAAGTATAAATGACAAAATATTATAAAAATCAGTCCATAATGGACCAAAGAGTGGATAAATACATGTGAATCTTAGTATCGACGTAATATTTTATAATACTATTTATCATTTTACACTTAGTACAAGTATAGGTTTATAATTGGCCCCTTCCAAAATTTTTGGAAAGCATAGGCGTGTAGGCTATCATTTAGTCGGGCATGACCGAATATACCTTTTTCTCTCGTTTCTTTTTGAAGAAAAATTATTATTACACTAGGTGGTTGAGATATTATGCGTTTATGCTGATGTTTATTTAAAGCATACTAATCGACTCAATCGCATTTTAAATCGATCTAACGATGTCCGTCCGTCTGGCTGGCCTTTCATGTAAACCTTGTACACAAAGTACAGGTCGCAATTTTGAAGATAATTCAATGAAATTAGGTACGTGAAACTTTTATGTTACAAGTATAAAGCCTATTGAAATTAAGTGTGATCGGTCCATTATTTTACTTAGCCCCCATATAATTGTCCCCCCGAAATAAGTTTTCAACAATCAAAAATGTCTAAAAAATAAGAATATTTTAATGAAATTCGGTGAAAAGTAGTCCAATATAAGTATTAATACTTATACTAAATTTTATGAAGATCGGTTCACAATTGACTGTAGCTCCCATATAACCCCTTCTTAAGAAAATCACTAAGGCTAATCTAATACGAATCCCATACGAATGTTAGTATCATGTTGATATTCGACTCAAATATTTTTTTATGTAAGTAGAAACAACATTATTAAATATAATGGGAATCGGTTTATAATTTACCATAGCTCCCATATAAACCCACTTCCGAGAATCACCCTAAAGTACATAAAATAATCTAGATGTTAGTATCAACGTATTTTATATTTGTATATTTTTACGTTTGGTAAAAAGTGTTAGCCTACAATTGGCCAAATGTTTAATATTTCCAAAATTTTTTGGGTCAAAGGTGTAGGATATCATATATAGTTGATAAACTTTTTTATTATTAATAAATATTAAAATATTAGACAATTTAAATTATGAACTTTTTTGTCCTTAATCCAACGATATGATATGATATGATAGCACACATTGTGAATCCCCCAAATATAACATTATTTTCAATATCTTATTTTATTTTAAAAAATTCCTATGTTCATAAAAATAATTTTAATTAAAAACTTTAACATTTGCCTCACTAACGCCATCTGTTGTTATTATAACAAAATTATTTTTCAAATTTTAGCTTAAAATCGAAACGGAAACCTGAAAGTTATCGCATTTGCGCACATCGTTTGTAAAACAAATCAATTTCAATGCCATTTGTTTACCCAAAACGTAATTTTTAGTAATAAAAAAGTGTTACCATATTGCTTAGTTTTTTTTAACAAAGCCAAATAAAAAATTTGTAATAACGTTTATGTACTTTTCAAATCCTCTTCAATAAGCACTAAGGATCAAATTGGACATATAATAGACAAAAATAGTATTCGAAACATAACAAGATATTAAAAATTCGTTTTTAATTTTGACTGTAAAAATTTGTATGTTTTGTAAAAATGTACTTTTTACATTAATAATCACTGTAAAATTAAACACATACATACATTAAAACCCGTTTCAAAAGGTAAATACTATTGTTTGTGTTTTTAAAGTAATAGAACTTGAATTTCTTCTTCTATTATAAACAAACACAAATGAAACTTTTAAATGACAAATAAATAGAAGCAAAAGAAAATCAAACAAAACAAACCATTTGCAAATAAAAAAAAATGAACAAACATGACATGCGTCAACTAGCTCATTGACAATTCTTCTAAAATTTATTTCACATGTGTTGATTTTGTTATTGTTTTTGTTGATAGTGGAAGTATGACATTTACTTAAACCTCTATATACTTCTTCTAATGGTATATTATTTTAATTTTAATCCTTTAAAATATTTGAAACAATATCCTATCGACTATATTGTGTATATTGAGTGTATATGAGAATATTTTGTTTATTTTTTGTTTTTGTTTTCGTTTATTAAACGATAGAAATCATTCATATAAAATGAGCAATAATAGATGTTAAAGGCGTGTGTGGGTGACTGGGTGGTTGTTTTTAAATGTGTAAGAGTCTGTATGAATGGATATGTGCGTATATGTGTTTTTCACGCCATTTGTTCGATATTGATTGTACGAAAAACACAAACAAAATAATTGTATTTAAAACAAACAAAAATAACTGAAAAGAAAAACCAACAAAAATAAAGTGGTGAATTAATAAGAGAGTAACTCGTATGAGAGTGTAGTTTTTTATTTATACGTTTGTACATACGTTAAATATTTTATAGATAATACAGTGGGGTCAAAGTTAATAATTAATACGCAATAAGAAATTTGTAGCAGATGAAAGGAAACATAATGATTTATAAAGATTTATATTTTATAAAGTTTTCGATACTTCAAAATACAATTATTGATTTAAAAAAAAAAAAAAGGCTGAAATTTATGTTGCATTTTTTCCTATTATAAAATGCAGGAGAAAAAGGTATAGTTGGTCAAGCCTGACCATATAATACCCTATATCATTGCCTATGTGTACCAAAATACTTGTATTAAGTGAAAAATAAAAATACTAATACAGAATATTACTTCGGTACTAAGATTCACATGTATTTATGCACTTTTTAGTGATTCCCAAAATTGTCAATTATAAACCTATCTTCATGAAATTTTGCACTGTCATTTGTACTTATAAAGATAACATTTGTGTCGAATATTAAATTGATATTAAAATTTTTATGGGATTTATGCACGTTAAAGTGATTTTCGAATAAGGGGTTTATATGGGAGCTATGGTAAATTATGGACCGATCTTTGGCACACGGCTTTGTACCCAAACACCAATGGTGGTGTAGGGTATAAAAATGTATTTTAAGAAAGACTACAAAATATTTTATAATTGTTTTACAATTTTTTGTTATTGCAAAAATAAAGAATTATTCACAATATCGCATAAATTTAGTACTCATCTTATGAATCCACAAGTGCTGATTTTTAATTATTAATAATTAAGTAAAAGAAATCATGTTCCCAAGAGAGATTGCTGTGAGACACGTAGAAAAAAAGCACAAGGATATATTGTCTCAATTTAGTCCAAAATTAGTTCACATATGATATAAATAATACTATTATCACTATTCTGAAAAAACGATCTAAAAATTATTAACTTATGTTGAAATATATTTCATAAAACTTAGTTTATCGTCATTTAGCATAAAGTCTTAAAGAGTCGCCATTTAAAAAAGAGGCCAGGCAAATGGCTACTAAAGTCGACAAACGGTAACACAGCCCATCAAAAAACGTTGAAGTTCTTCAAAAAGAGAACATTTTCACAACTCCAAAAATGGAACCAAGTGCATATTTTAAACGTTTTTGGAAGTTCTTAATAATTACTTCCAAAAAAGTTAAAATAAA
>MINK01174341.1:4891-19141 GCA_001735545.1 Phormia regina | reverse complement strand
CAATTTTTAAGGTATTTTAGAGTGTTAAAACTCTATTCCGGGAGAACATTTGTATGGGGACTAATAATATGTCGATCATGGCAAAAATCAATAGGCTTCATACTTGTGCCAAAGAAATCATGTGCCAAATTTAATCAAATTATCTCTTAAATTGCGACCTGTAATTTGCGCACAAGATTTACATGGACAGCAACCAGATGGACGGACATGGTTACATCGACTCAAAAAGTGATTTTGAGTAGGAAGATTTTTACTAAGCGTTACAATATTTGCACAAACTCATAATACCCCAACCACCTATGATGGTGTAGGGTACAAAAACGGTCAAACACGGTGGTGATATTTTTTGACCTCTGGAGTTGGTACAATAGTTTGGATTCAGCGAAAAATGAAAGCTGCTTACTATAAAGACATTCTCCAGAATAAAATACTTTCATTTGCTGAGGATGAAATACCAATAAAATGGGAATTTATGCAAATCCAAAATGTGGTTCAGCAAAATGAGGTGCTTGTAATGGAGTGGCCGTCCATTACCGGATTTAAACCACATTGATTAGTATCTCTGGAGTCTTTAAAAATAAAATTGGAAGCTTAGTCAATTCTGCCCGAGGTATGTGCGAATCTTGTGGGATCTATGAATCGTCGTTGTCAGAAGGTTATAAAAATGAAAGGATCTTCAACCAAGTATTGAAAAAGTGCTTGGAAATGATTTTAATGTTAAAAAATGAATTTAAATTATAAGAATATTTTATTTCTTTTTGGACTTTTTAAAAATGTCTGGTATTTTCCCAAATTTTTAAATTAAACATTTTATTGTACTTTGATCATATTTTGCTCGAATAAGTCCACTTATATGTAAACTCCCTTTAATTTTATACTAAGTTTTTAAAATTCTTTCACTTTTTTTACTATAGTCCAATATCATTCAATTGCATTAAATTCCGGGAAATTTAAGGATTAGCCGCCCTCAATACAAACTGTAACAATTTCTTTAATAAGACCCCATTGCTTTGTCGCTGTAATGAGAAGAAGGCATAACAGGTTAGAAAAAATCGTATATATTGTATAATCTCAAGTGAGAGGTACTTTCAACTCATTCACGCTTATTTCTGATACAACAAAATAATTCGTTTGAGATATTTTCACAATATGTACACAAAAATCGATTTCTATTACGAAACTGCTTATATTAATTAATTTTTCATTGATTAATAACTACAATAATTGATTTTATTAGAACTGTTTATTTCTTAAATAAACATAATAATCTGCAAATTGTTGAAATTTATTTTATTTCTTTGTTTTTATAGACAAATCTTTTAATATTCTTTATATTTTTTAAAAAGCTGGTAGGAAATCACTCCTGTACTAAGGCTATTTGGTACGAAAAGTTAATGCTAACGCGTAGTTGAAAACATATTAAGTCCAAAATATTCAAGACTGTAATGCTGCAAAAAAAAAAAATAGAAACCAAAAATAGGGCATGGAAATTAAAATCAAATTTCATACAAAAATGTTCATGTTGTAAAATGCTCGACGAAATCTATGTACTGACACATTTTTTCAGCTTCCTGGTAAAATTTTTTATGCTGTAGTAAGATAAGTTTAGGATTGAAAAGCTGTCGAAAAATCATTTTGCTTTCATAAGAGAGCACAATGGGTCTATGTAAAAATTTTTGGTCTGATTTAGCATCTTATTACTACCTAAGAATGCCCTGGAGTGGTACCAAAACAATTATTTAGTATTTGTACACAGAAAGGTTAATTCTCTAAAAGATACTTGAAGAGTACCAAATAGGTGTCCCAAAATATTAAAGATTTTAAAAGGAGATGTGCTGACTGTTCCAAAAATGTGGTTGGAATCTGAAAGGGCTATAGGAACAAGTTCATAATAACAACAAATTCATAAATAGTGGTTAGAAGAATAAAAATTATCTGTAGTATATTATCAATTAAACGTAAAAATAATCAAAGCTCTATAGTCCACCGTTTCCAAGTTTTTGAATTTTATATACAGTGTTGGAAAAAATAATAGGGGCGCTCTAATTTTTCAATATAATCTTACTTTTTTATTTAATATTCCATAAATATTAAAAAGTATATAAATAAAGTTAAATAACTTTAAAAATTTTAACTTATAAAGCAAAAATAGAGAATTATTTCCTCAAAAAATGTTTTTTTTAAAGGTCTGGAAAAAATAATAGGGATACTTAATGTTTTGAAAAAAATTGAGTATCAGGTTTCTTGAATTTTTTTCCCATAACTCTTGTTTATTTTTTGATTTAAAGCTACCAATTTTATTTTTGAAGACTCCCCAGAGCTACTCAATGGCATTTAATTCCGGTAATTGGGACAGCCCTTTCCATTCCATTACAGGCAACTCGTTTTACTGAAACCATATTTTGACGCTACTAGCGGAACGCTCGGGATAATTATCCTGCATGAAGTCCCATTTTAGTAACATTTCATCCTCCCCAAATGGAAGCATTTTATTCTGGAGAATGTCTTTATAGTCAGCAGCATTCATTTTGCTCTGAATCCAAACTATTGAACCAACTCCAAAGGCCGAAAAAATTCCCCATATTATTATAGAACCACCACTGTGTTTGATGGTTTTTTGGTATATTTTGGATTATACTCAGCATTTGCAGGACAACGTATAAATGATTTTTTCATCAGATCTAAATGAATTGACTTTTGTTTCATCTGAGCATAGTACGTTGTTCAGTTTTTACGGCACAGATATCGCCTAACAAATTCCAACCTTTTTTGGATGTTTTTTTTTTGCTCAACTGTGGTACTTTTATCGGACTATGTCCCATTAATCCGTTTGCCTGCAGCCTATTTCTTATTGTTTGAATTGTCACTGAAGCACACAATTCACTTTTAAGGCTATTTGATGACATAAAGTGGTTATTATTGGAAAGTCGAATAAAACGTTGATCAAAACGCGCTGACGTTTAACGCTTTCTATCTCCAGTTTCATGACTTTTTTCGAATGAATGGCATTGAATACTTTAGCTTTGGAACACTTTATTATCTGTGTAATTTTTCTAATTGATAACCCATGCGAATTTAATTTAAGAATAACTTTTTTCAGATTATGCACAATGAACACCACGACCCATTTTCAAATTTATTTACCGAAGACATAAATCATAAACACGAAACCTAAATGATTAAATTAATCACATAAACTGTGTTTACGTATTTTTAATATGTTCATGTTAAAAATAATAATTTTTATTGACTAATGGTAATTTTTTGTAGTGCGTCCCTATTATTATGACTTCACTGATTTTTTGCAAATAAATATAAAATAAAAGCGCAAAAGAGAAAAAGTAAATAAATGATGAAATTCTGTTATTTTAGGACCTAGGAACTAGCGGGACCCAAAAAAAAAAAATAATAATAATATAAAGAAACTATTGGCATCTGTTTCTGTAAGGGTCGTCCCTATAATTTATCCGGTTAAGATTTTTTCTATCACACACCTTATAATAATGGGATCTATATTAAAAATGTATTATTTAATTTTTTTTAATAATTTAAATAAAAGAAAAATACACAACCATTAATTTCATGTACGGATTCATTGGGACATCAATATGCTGTTCATTGGAAATATTTATTTTATTTAAATAACGCATTCATTGATTTAAAATTTTATCAATGAACTTTTACATTGAATTTTAATATTAATATAAGAGAAAATATTGTTTTAATGCGTTTATACATAGGGTCAAAATTAGTGCACAAATTCGTAAAAACAATTAACTTTTTAATTATATTTGTGTATCATTTTGGTTCAGTTTAGGTTAACATATATAACCTGCTCTCACAAAGTTAATTAATGATTAATATTGTTATTTTGATTTTGAATGTAGTGACATATAAATGGAATAAAACATAAATTCCCATTGTATTTTAAAAGCCTATACAATATTTTCATTATTAAATTAATCATATTTCCATTAATTTATTAAATAATATTTATGTTGATACTCACTTATATTAATAATAATTTTCATATAAAACACAACAACAGTTAATCATAAAAAGTATCACATGTCCCATATATTGTTTGAAATGATTTATTTGTATCATTTAGTAGATTTCCTAAAGCTTAACACCACATTAAAATTACTTACAATTAATTAAAGAACAACAAAAAAACCTTAAATATCATCATAAACATTATAAAATATAATGTTATTATAACAAAAGACTTAAGAAAGATACATACTTTAAACTTTAACAAACAGACACACATACACAAACACAATAAATGAAAGACTTTGGAAACAAACACTGCTGTGATATTTTCTCATACGAATAAAAAAAAAACACTCTCCCATGTATTTTTTTTTTATTTTAAATTTAGCAGCATCTCATTTTTTAACACTTTCATCAAAACTGTTTAATGTTTCTTTTGGGTTTCAGTATGTGTGTAAGTATGTGTGTTTTGTTTTATAAAGAAATAATTATTCTTTATGGCATCTTATATTTCACATCATTTACTATTCAATCCCCATTTTATAGACAGTTTTAAGTACTTCTTTTTTTATTTTTTTTATTATTGTTTTATTTTTTGCGTCCATTTTCTTGTTCATAATTTTATTTGTTTGTTTCTTTGTAGATATATTGCTATTGAAGTCATGTCAAAAAAATTATATAAAAATTTGTTAAATAAATTCTTTGCTAGCCTTCTAACCCCAGTTCTTTAGCTCCTCAGCTTCTCAGTTTCATACTCTTTCTATGTTTGTTTTATTTGTTTTTGTCTTTACTTAACTTGGGCCAACAATTGTTGTATCGTGTTCAGTTAAAGCTTTTAACCTTTTTTTTTCTTCAGATTTAAATTTTTTTATTATGTTTTTTTTTTCAACTTCTTATTTAACCATCATTATTTGATGGTTGTTTTTGTTTTGTAGCTTAATGTAAATATGTATGTGCCTGTAAAAATGAAGAATATTATATTCCCAGCCAAAAGAAATGAACAAAATAAAACCCTCATTGTAGTATAAACTAAGTACTTGTAGTAACTTGGTTTGTTTGTTTGGTTGACTGGCTGGTTGGTTGGCTGGTGGGTTACATGGAATAGTATATGTATGAGTAGATTTTCATGTAAATAAATGTTAAAATGATGTTACTTACTTGGCATTGTTGTTGTTATTGCCTGATTATTTCTTTTTATATTTAAAAATGTATAAAACAAAAACATTTTTTTAAATGCAATTGGTTTCTTGGCCATTGTTTTTTTGTTTTTTGTAAAGTACTTTGTTTTTGTTTCTTTGTTAAATTCTAACTCTTGCTGGTTTGTTGCCACTGCTGATTAATCCCCACATCATGTTGGGTCATCAGAAGGTTGCACGCATCTATTATTTTGTTATATTGTTTTTATATGCAAACAAACATTGTTATCGTCATAGTTATTTGTTTTCAAACTAAATATTTCCATATGACTAAATATCTTGAGGCATTAGTTCAATATAATGTGTGTCCTACTTTGAGATTTGAGGGATGTAATAGGTGTCTTGGTTATAAGAAATTTTCTTAAATATATTTTATGTGATTTTGTTCCATATCGTTTTCTTTATCATAATTTGAAAACAGTTGTCAGTTTTACTAGACATTCAATGTGATAAATTAAGATTTAACAAATGTAATTTGTTGAAAATTATATTGTTTATAAAATTATTAATCACTACTACTATTTTTTATATTATTACAAGCTAATAACCGCTGTGCTTTACCACCCACCGAAATTAAAATGCATAGTAATTAAATTAATTTTTATAGATATATAGATGGATGGATGTTTGCCGTGCAAAATTTGAAAATGCAAGCTCTAATAGTTTCCCAGATATAAAAAATTTTGCATTTAATTCATGTGGGAGGCACCATGCCCCCTACTTCTAGTGTGCCCATATTTTTCATATATATTAATATTGATACCAAAGTGGCTCCGACAAAATTTTAGAACTCAAACTGTTATATTTTCTCAGATATGATCACTTAATATTTTCTTTATATGGGAGGTGCCACGCCCACTATTGCTAGTGTACCAAATTTTCCCAGTGATACAAATTTTGGTATTAACTTTATATGAGAGATGACACGCCCAGTAGTTATTTTCCGCCCATTTTTGCACAAAATGTTCACATTGACAATTAAGTTTATTGTACAAAATTTGGGAATTGTAACTGTTATAGTTTCTTAAATTTTAAGGCATTTGATATTGGCAAGCTAATAATGAGTGCGTTGGGAATTCGCCTATTTTTTCATATAAGTGTCAAAGTTGTTTCGTGCAAAATATGCGGACTTTAGTATATCACCAATTTTCGAGATATGCTTACTTTTAATAGTTATTTTAGTAAGGTGGGCTGTGCACCTCGCCCCATATGGAATTTCCAAATAAAAAGTAGCCTATTTTTTTCCTTCCAGGCATATAGGAAGACACTGTGAAAATTTCAAGAAAATCGGTTTAGGCGGCTATAGACTTCAAACAAACAAACACACATTAATTTGTATATACATAGATGCATTTCCACTGAAGAAATGTTCGACACTCACCTTTTGAATCGATTTAACGATATCCGTTCATCCATCCGTCTGTTCATGTAAACTTTTTGAACAAATTACAGGTCACCACTTTCAAGATATTTTGACGAAATGTGGCACGAACAAGGCATCCTTCTGAAATTGGTTATGATCGGTCAATTGTTTCACCTAGCCTTGATACAAATGTCCTTCCAAAATAGAGGTTTACAATGAGGAATTGGGTTTTGTAATTTAACTTTTATGGTTCCTGTATATATCTACCACAAAGGAAAAAACTGATTTTAAATATTTAAAAATAATCATTGTGCTAACCCAATTGCAAATCACCAGTAAAAATTTAAAACCAATGCAAAGTCCAAACTGCAGCTGCTAAAAAGAGTTGCTGTTAAAATATTGCATTCATTTTTATTTTTATAGGATTAATTAATTAATCAATGTTTGTGTTCAGAAGCATGAGGTATCTCCTTTGTGGCAGCTTCACGCAAAATTAACTTTATATATTTTTTATTAAAAAATTAATATAAAAACCATAGAATAGACTAGAAGTTTATGTGAAGAGCAACCCATTGACAAAATTTTCAAAAAACTTACATATAATTTTTTTAAACACAAAAAATTTATGTGACGAACATGTATTTTGTTGTTGTATGGAAATTAAGGTTTTGACCAATTGAATTGGGTTCTTTCTCTATACCATAATTGTTTAGTTGTTAAATCTAGTGATTAGCAACTTTAAAATTAATTTTAATTACGTTTAAATAATACAAATTTCAAAATTAATTTGTTGGATTTTGACAAGGAAAACATTGAACAGAAAGAAAAAATGGAAAATGAAAACGACCGAAATTCATCATATACCGATTATTTTATAATAATATGATTAATATTAAAAATATGATTAATAATAACATAAAATAATATTGTTAAGGTGCCTCGATAAAATAAATAAAATTAATAGATAAATTGATAAATAGATAAAATAAATAAAAAATAAATTAAATAAATAAAATAATAAATAAATAAATAAATAAATAATAAATATAAATAAATAAATAATAAATAGATAAAATAAATAAATAAATTAAATAATAAAAATTTAAATAAATAAATAAATAAAATTATAATAAATAATTAAATAAATAATAAATAATAAATATAAATAATAAATAAATAAATAAATCAATTAAATAAAATAAATAATAAATAAATTAAATAATAAATAAATAAATAAAATAAATAGATAAAATAAATAAATAATAAATAAAATAAATTAAATAAAATAAATAAATAAATAAAATAAAATAAAATAAATAAAAAATAAAATAAAATAAAAACGAAGAGAACGAGGTATAGTCGGTTCAAGACCATATGATACCCTACAACCATAGCCCTATGATGTACCCAAAATTCGGGAAGGAGATTCACGTTATTTAGGACAGGTTTTCTTGAAGGCCTCACCGATTTATCGATCAGCAGTATAAGTGGGCATTAACTCCATTCCGTGAGGGAATGGTTTCAGGAATAGACTTCAGCACATGGGACAATTTTGATGGTCTTGTATGCAACTACATCACTCTTTTCTCGCGTCACTTATATCATTTCAACTTTAACATAAATGTCTCTTTTCTTTCCCTCTACATACTAAACTTTTCCACATCTTCTGTCTATTCTATTTCCATTACTACACTTACAGGTAGCACAAAGGGACCTTCTTAGGACCAATTGAGTCGTAAATCTGTTACGTTTGACGGCAACTTGAAGAACCTAACGCTAGCTAAGATTCACATTGTATTTATGCACTTTTTTTGGTGATTTCCAAATTGGGTCTATGGGTCAATTTATGGACTGATCTTCATGAAAATTTTTGCGAGCGTCACTTTATACTTATGTTTATGTGTCGAATATTAAATAAATATTCAACATTTATCTATGGTAATTATGCACTTTAAAGTTGATTTTCGAAAGAGGTGGTTTCATTATGGGAGCTATGGTAAATTTATGAACCGATCTTGAGAACATTTGTATTGGGGCAGGTGTGAAAATAATGGGCCGATCATGACCAAAATCAATAGGCTTCGTCCTTGTGCCAAAAAAGCATATGTACCATGTTTCATCAAATTATCTCTAAAATTGCGACCTGTACCAGCCAGCCAGCCGTCCAGCCAGCCAACCAGACGGACATCGTTAAATCGACTCAAAAAGTGATTCTGAGTCGAACGGTATACTTTAAGGATGGTGTAGGAACATTTTTTATCTGCGTTACAATATTTGCACAGATACATAATACCTCAACTACCTACCTTTGGTGATGTAGGGTATTAAAATGATATATATAGCAGCATAATAAAATCAATTTAAAGCATGCTACGGTAAATTTTGATCATGTTATTATAATGGTTTATGAGAATTTTCATAACATGACAAGGTCTGATTATAGCATGATCGGACAAAACCTTATCATAATATAGTACAAATTTTAACACAGAAAAAAGCATATATGAAAATAATTCATTCAATTAAAGATCAAAATTGCACCTCTCACCTTAATGATTACATCAATTACTAAAAAAATATTTCCAATTAGTAAGTAATTAAATCAATCAAGTAGATGATTTAATGAATTAAAAATGTGTATAAGGAAATAAAATCATACTAAATTTTATTTTTTATTTTATTTTTTCTATAATATATTTTATACATAATAATAGAATTGCTTAAATTTATAAAAATTTAAGCAATTCTGTTAATTGAGAAAAATACGTTAATAATTATTTACCGCAGCCACAAAATGCAATACAATTTGTAAAATCAAGGTTTTCTTGCAAAACAATACTTGAATTCGGAAAGTAAAAAATTATCAAATTTTGTCCCAATAAATTCTCTGGATAAAAACACTAATAATATTTTATATAACACTTTTACAAATTTAATGCAAATACTAAATATTTCTCATTCGAATTTCTTCCTAAAATTAATTTCTTTCAGTTTATTAAAAAAAAAATATTCTTATTATAGGCATTTAACGGTTGAATGATATGCTCTTTTTGCTTTTGTTTTTTATAACTTCTTTAGGTTGCCATTAGCAAAGTGTTTCAATTACCAAGATTTGTTGTTGTATTGACCAACAGCAGAAGTGTTCATGTCCGTAAAGCTCGTTTAAATAACTAAAGATAAAAAAGTTCTTTATTATGGTCTAAAAGTAGAAGAAATTATAATACCATTGTTTTGTTTTGATGGTCTTTACAAATAAGCGCACCTTTTTAAAAATTCATTTATATCTAGCCGTTGTCTAACAAATGTATTCAATTTAATTCAATTTTACTATTTGATCGAGTACTTTTCTATGCATTCAATTCTCTTAGAATAATATTTTTTTTACTATTTTATTATTTAACTTTGATGTTTTTGTTTTGTGATGTGTGCCTTTCAAATGTGAGCCATTTCATTTAAAAAATACTTTTTTTTTGTATATTTGCTGTAAACGTTTTTATAAACCTTTTTTTGTTTTGTATTGATTTTGGTACTTTTTTGGGGGGCCTAGTGTAGACTCATGTATTCATGTATTTATATGTGAGTGTAAGATTATTGATTTTATTTGATTGCCATTTGACATTATGTTTGATTGTTTGATTTTTTTTGATGTATTTTTTAATAGAATTTCTAGCTGTTCTTTTCTTTTTGGAAATTCATTTTTTTTAGAATTTTAAAAGTACATTAACATTAACATTTATGAGATTTATTGATGTGTTTTTTTTTTGTCTTATTTAACGGAGTTTACAAAGCAAATATTTGCCTGACAATTGCTGTGGGGTTAAGAGTTTTTAACGTTATGTCAATAACTGTTAAATGAGCGTAATATTTGTTTGACTTTTGATCATTCCTCTATCGGTGTAAAAGTGTATAACAAGCGATCTACATTTGGTCACCTTTTTGTTTAGTTTATATCTAAGTAAATATAGTTAATAAGCCAGAAAAGAGTATTGGTGTGTGACTAGGTCTTAAAATATATTTTATAAATTTCTTTATTTTGAAGTGATCATTTTTTTAATTGCATTTTCGAAATATCTAAAAATACACAAATAAAAATAAAATTAAATAAAATTGATTTATTTTTTTTTTTAATTATGAACTTATTTGGTTAATTACCAGAAACAAAATTTTTATTAAATACTTACAACATATAAACATGCCGCAAAACGAAAAAAGATCTTAATTTAAAATTTTAGTATTTTATCCAACAACTGGCGCCTCGTTTAAGTAAAATACACTGCCATTCATTTTAATGCTAATTAAAGAAATTATATGGAGAACAAATTAGTTGTATGTTTAAGTCAATTTAAAACAGCATTTAAGATGTTAAAAAATGCCATAAACTACTGTTGAGTGCAACTGTTGCTTTTTCCCAATGTGGTGTTGGTGATACAAAACATGTTTGTTTCTTAAGTCTTTTGTTTTAATACAACAAAAATCTTGGTTATTTAATCAGTTTAAAATGTCGCATACTTGTATTTTGTGTTATCGTTTTTTTTTTTTAATTTATATTTATTTAACAAATTCGACAAATAAAAAGACTGAAAGAAAGAAATAAATATTTATTCTTTTCTTTTTAAACACAAAAATACAAATACCAATTATTTTCCTATTTCTTTATCTTTATCTTGGCAAAAATCTTAAAATATTCTATTGTTTCTATTTATTTTTTTTTATTCAGAAATTTATTTTTTTTTTCATTTTTTGTTACATTTATTACATGAACATTAATGCTGAATGTCAAATAATTCTTATTCAATTTTCCCACTCGTTATTCTTCAACTTGTAAAAATATTTTCAGTTATTGTCAATGAACTTGTCAGCCATGCACAGTGGGGCAGAATCAAAATTGGCTGGTTGGATTTTCATGAAATTTGGTATAGACATAGCAAAGGAGTGTACAATGTTAAGCTTGAAAAGGAGGGGCACAACAAAGCACTCTGGGACGGAGCTAAGGAGGCTTAAAGTTAGATACCTCCGATATAAAAAAATGTTTAATTAATTTTAATCGCTTGCCAAATTTTTATTTTCCATCCGATTTCAAATAAATTGCTGAAGGCCCAGATAAGACCTTTAAAAATATGCATACATGTCCTGTTTATCTTTTATAGTTTTCGTTTTATTTGCGTTTGAATTTTTATGACCAAGTTTATCATTCATATCAAAGCTTTTCTGAGCGATTTTATTACTTTTTGTTCATAACTGCTTAAAGAACAAATTTATCTATTGAATAAAATAATTTTGAAATTGATATCTTTACTGAGTCCAAAAATAAACGATTTTGAATTTGAAAATTAAAGATGACTTTTTGTGTGTGTGTTTTTTTAGCCGAAAAAGTATCTACACTCTTTTTTCTCTAAAATAAAACTTTCTTTAACAACATGTAATAACTCTATTGATCATGGTACACACCCTTCCGAATTCGACCCATTTCATATGAAAGTTTTGATTTAAGTCTCTATTTTTTCAAATCCCAAAACATGAATCGACAAACCGAAAACAGTTGTCAAAGGTTTTCAATCAAAATCTACGTGACTTCAGAATAATGTGTTGTTATGGTCTTTTCCGAGATATATTTGAAATCGGACAAAAAACAAAAATTTGGCAAGCGATTATTTTCAAAGGTGCTTAACTTTGAGCTCCCTTAGCTCGGCTCCTAAGGGATTTGTTTCCCAACTTTACATTGTACACTCTTCTGCTGTGCCCACAGAAAAAAATATTTCATATTTTTTGTTAATAAAATTATTAATTAACTTTGCATTGGAATTTAATTATATTATTTATTAATATAATTAACTTTTTAATTAGTTTAAAATTATTTTTTTAGTAAATTGGCAGCTTTTAGAAAAATATAAAGAAAATTGAAAGATTTATCCATAAAAATATATAAACTAAATAAATTTAAATAAATTTTCTAAAATTTTCTGCATATTAAAATAATAAAATCCAACATTGTAGTTATTAATATTATCATTGTAATGATTGGTGCAAAATCAATTAAAAATTAATTAATATCAGCAATTTCGTAATTGAAGTCGATTTTTACTTTTATGAATATCCAACATAGCCGATCAAAAGTTATAGATTTATTGCCAAAATTTGTCCATTCTGACCCACTGTGCCATGTATAAAAACAATCCTACTTTTATTAATATATATGTAAAATTATATATACATATATGTATACTATATACTTAAATACATACATGCAATCTAGTGATTTAAAATAATTTAAATTCAACTACATTACAAATACGTTTTCATGATGATGATGATGAGTGTGAATGTGTTATATTTCTTTTTTATATTCTTTATAATAAATAATACTTACGAATAATCCATAATAAAACCACAAAACCAGACACAAAAAACAAAATCCAACTGTAATTTTGACAATGCTATAATATGTCAGTTTAAGTAGGTCGTTTGATAAATATTGCACCATTTAATTTATCCTTTAACAATGATTTTGTCCTTTTGACAAAATCAAATTATAAAGAAAAAATTATATTTAAGAAACTTTGAGGAAAAAGAATGAATAAAAGATTCATTGTTATATCCCTCACTACAGATGTAAAGAGTAAGCTTATCATTCAGTTTGTAATTTCTATGATATTCATTTAAGACCCTAAAAAGAACACTGTCTAACAGTATGTCTGTTGAAATCAGTTTTTACAAAGATCTAGTTATTGAATATATATGTTTTATACATTAGATTGCAGAAAATATTTCCTAAAAGAACGCTGTTAAAAATGACTAAAATCGGTTTATAAATAAGCGAGATATTGGAAAAATTCAAAGATACCTTTTATAATAGTTTTTAATACCCACCATTAATAAGTAGGGGATATAATAATTTTGTCATTCCGTGGGTAACATGTCAAAAAAGCTTTTTAAGATATAGTCGTTCAAGCCCGAGCATGTGCTACCCTATTAGGTAGTCAAAATTAGGGAAGGGGCCAATTATGGACCTATATTTGTGTTAAGTATAAAATAAAAAATTATAACAGTATTACGTCGATACTGAGATTCAGATGTATTTATGAACTTTTGAGTGATTTCCGAAATTGGGTCTTATATGGTAGCTATAGTCAATTATGGACCGATCTTCATAAAATTTGCCATACGGTTTTAGGTTTATTTGTTAAATTTCATAAAAAATCTATTTTTAAGGTATTTGTGAGCATTAAAACTCTATTCCGGGAGGACATTTGTATGGGGACCAGGTGAAATAATAAGCTATGATCAAATTCAGTTGGCTTCGCAAAAGAAATCATATGTATCAAATTTCATCAAATTATCTTTAAACTTGCAACCTGTACTTTACATGAACAGCTATTCAGCCAGCCTACCAGACGTAGTGACGGACATGGTTAAATCAAATCAGAAAGTTATACTGAGTCAAACAATATACTTTAAGGTGTGAGTAGGAAATTTTTTCTCTGCACTACCTAGGGTGGTGTTGAATATAAGAATGAGGTGTAAATTTGTTATGTTTTTGCGTCATTCACGTCTAAACCAATTTTTACTAAATTTGACATTCAGATAGTACCAGCGCTGGAGGTAGGGTTGCCAGTTGGGCTGGATTCGGCTGGATTGTCCAGTTTTTCTGATGCTTGTCCAAAGTCCAGTCAAAATACAATTTATCCAGCTAAATAA
>MINK01174340.1:2242-20921 GCA_001735545.1 Phormia regina | reverse complement strand
GTTGAAAATTGGAAACCTTAAAATGAAAACTTTTATGACAAATCACGCGACATTATGGTAAAATATTTTCTTAAAAAATGAAATTGATTTTTTTTTACTTAATTATTAAAAAAGAACTACATATGCGTAGCTTTAAATAATGAAATAAAAAGCTGAATATATTTTAGATAAGTACTCCACGTCTTTAGCAAAAGGTCATGTCTTTTAAAGAAATTTATTTAGCAAAAACAGTTAATAGTAAGTTGAATGTACCTAAAAATTCATTTGAAATATTTAAGTAAAAATATTGTTTTTAATTTTTGTACTATATTCTTGGGTTAAGTTCATTCTTGTAATAACTTTTGTAGAATATATAGAAAAAATTTATTAGACTCTAACAGGATGCGAAGTATTTTCTAATCCTCTACGATCTTCATCATCACCCATGAGCCGTTTAGTGCTTGTAGTAAAGATCTTTCTCTTAACTCACACTTCTGAAGAATAAGAATACGTAACTTCATCACTTTACATATTCTAAATTCTTAAGTATCAAACGGAAAGAACTTTTTAATATGTTTATTGTATTTTAATTAATACAATTATAATAACAATTCTTCTTATTTAATTTTTCTTTTTTTTAATTTTGTTAATTAAAAAAATAGCTATATCGTCATTTTTGTATATCTTCAAAATTATTAATTAAAAAACTGACTACGATAAGTCACAAAATTGTCACACAAGGGCGCTAACAATTTTCAAATTAAACTCAATTTAATATTTTTTGCTTTCATTTTTATCTCTTATCTTAATTTATTTACAAAATTACTTTTATTACAAAACTAATGTCATTTTTTTTCTTGGGTTAAATTATACAGATTAAAATACTGTCTGGATTGGGCTTAAAGAATTTTTTTTTTTAAATATTAGATTGTTAGAAAAATAAGCACCAATACAAAAAAAAACTTTTATCACAGCCCTGAACTTAATTTATAAATTATACATTAGATTAGTAAGAAAAAATTAAATAAAATTCCTTAAAAACAAATAAACTTATTACAAAGAAAAATATTTATATATATGTAGGTATATAAAAACAATTATTATATCAAAATAAATTAAATATTAAAAAAACTACTTAAAAATCAATGGGAATTTTTTGTGATTTGTTTTTGTTTTTGTGTTTCTTTTCTGATGAAATTGTTACAATCTCAAAATAATTGCATTTTAAATCAGGTGCAATTACAATTAAACTATGATTGTAATTGTTGTTGACGTTGTAGTTGTTGTTGCTGTTGATATTGCTGCTTATGTTGAGCTACTACGGACGTTATAACATCTTGGGGCCAATAATCTTGATTGTCACTTGAAACTAATAATTCGCGCATGCCATAGCGTTGTCTGTTTTCAAATTAAAAAAAAATAATAATAAAACAAATTAATAGTCTTTAATTTAATTGCTAGTGATTATAAACATTTAACATTAAAAGTAATTAGAAAGTTTATAATTCTTTTAAACTTATTAATATTTATATTTAAGGCAACTTACTCCATGTGACTGCGCCAAATAACTAAAGCAGCATATAAACCAATGGACACCAAGGCCACTACCACCAATATGATACTTAAAATCAAATGATTAGTGGCTATAACTTGTTTAGCAACTCTTTCCTCATCGTCTTCAGCATTAACTTCGATATTTTCATTTATAAAATTATCTGTATTTAGAGTTATGGCCGGACCTCTGTAGAAAAAAAGAAAAAGATTATGAAATAAAGATTTTAAATATTTTAAGAATTTACTTTACCTATAACGTTCTTCTATTTCTACATCTTCTTTTTTCACTTCACTGGATTCCAAAATTTCAAAATCATATTTTAGACTAGCAAATATGGTGGATTGTTTTAGGTCGGCCATCATATCTTCATCGCGATGTGTAAAAGTGGGTTCGGAAGGTTTTGATTCTGGAGAGTCCTAAATAGAATAAAATAGAGTTTTGTAAGAAAAATAATTTAAATATGTGATTATGATTAGTTTAACTAATATGTGGGTGGTAGGTGAATTTATTAAATATTTTATCAACAATACTAAATATATATATTTTTTTTAAATTTCCGGGAAATAACTTCAAGGAAGTAATTAAAAAAAAAACAAAATTCAATTTAATAAGTAAAACCTTAAATATAAAGAAAATTAATTAGAAAACTTATTATACCTAAAAAAAATCAAATTTTTAAATTTGATTAAATTTCAAAATTAAACATTTAACTGGCATTTAATTTATTACTCTTATTAACGTTCTACGTTTCCACTTTTTTATAAATCTAACTGTATTATTCATTAAAAATTAACCCAAAAAAAAACCCCGCTCAACTTTCACTGTTTGTGTAAAGAAATGTAATATTTTTATAGTAAACGTGATTAAATTTCCGTAAACAAAATAAATACGATACTTATTCATTCAATACAATTTAAAATTTTCTTTATATAGCAGTTCAAAAAAAAATCCATCATTTAGTCATTTATGTAAAAAAAACAAATGTTCGTCACATGTTTGCCGTGGGAAATTCACGTACTACAATAAAGTATATAAATCATTATTAAATAAATTACAACAATTACGCATATTTAAACAATTTTTAACATGATACTTGAAAAAAAAAATACTTGTCACCAAATATACATTATTCATTTGTGCATAAATTTAATCATGGTTTCAGTCATTCTTTTTTCTTTTAATTTACATATTAAAAAGTACGATTATAATTCTGTAACTTTGAACAAACAGTGATCAAGGGTTGAGTTTAAAATTTGAACTAAACTTAGACCGAAATGGAACTAAACTAGAACTTAACCAAAAGTGAACTAAAACTGAACTAGAACTAAATTAGAAATTAACTACAAATAAACTAGAACTTATCCAGAGTTGAATTAACTGAATTAGAACCAAACCTGAACTAAACAGGGACCAGAGATTATAAATTCAGTACAATTGTACTTTTTTTCAGTACAATTTGCTTTTCAAAAGTATAGAAGTTTATGTCTTTAGATAAATTTAGTACAATTATATAATTTAACTTATAAATATATGTTTAGTAAAGTAGCTCTGTTTTCTGCTGTTTGACCTTCTAAAATTTTGCATCTCATAACCACATTGATCAAGTTTTTGGTTTCGCCTGACTGTGACGTGTATGAATTGTGCATTTAAATTTGTGACATGCCATCATTTTGGAGAACTTTATGCGCCGTCCACACACGCTTTTTTCATGTTCGAGCAATGAACTAAATTTTGTACGCACATGCATTTGGATAGTGTGGACCCAACGCCATTTTACATGCGGAAGCAGAGGAGCTGTATGCAAAAGTATCGAAGTGACAAAAAATTATGATTTGTCCGACAAATATTCTGCCCGCTCAAAACAAAATGCCGACTTTTTGCTAGTATAGACGGTACGTTACTTTTATACGATTGAATTTTTGATCGAATACTATATAAAATTGAAATTGATATTGGTTGAGACTATTGAACTTAGAGTTGGATTCGGGAACACTATATTTAGTTTCAAAGAATGTGAAGGATTTATGAAGGTGGTGTTGAAATTTTTGAATCTGAAAACATATGTGATCTCTAGTAAATGTACGATTTCATCAAATGTACGAATCATCATTTAACACTTTCATTGGAAACATAAGTCATAGTCTAACCTAATTGCTATAGTTTTCAATGGCAAACTTGAACGATATCTAAAAACATGATATCAACTTATTAGTCTTTTGAATTAGTTTTGATTCTGTAAAGTATTATGCCAACCATTTTTAAAAACGTCAAGAAATATTGTAAAAGTTTTGGAAAAATTAATTATTACTGAACTGTTGAAACTAACCTAAATGGAATTATAACTGAACTAGAACTAAACTGGAGCTGAATTAAAACCGAACTTGAACTTATCTACATTAAAACTGAACTAAACTAGAACTGAATTAAAACAAATATGAACTAGAATTGAATTAGAGCTAAATTAGATCTGAACTAGAACAAACCAGATCAAGAAATAAACTATTTTACTTTAAAATATTTGAATTAAAAAAGAAGAATCGAATGTGTTATTTTGTTATCTAATTGCTTCTAACAAGAAATTGCTTTAATTTTATATAAATTCTTTTATTTGATTAGAACGAATCAAGAAATAAACTAGAGCTAAATTAGAACTGAACTAAAAATCTATATTAGTAACGATTTATTTTTCTAAATTTATTATATAATATTATCTTTTTAAAAAGATTTTTAAAATTTATAAAAAAATATTTCATGTAGGGTATTCCTATAATTATCTTTCATAATTATTAAATATTTATTTTAACACAAAATTGCAAAATTCTCACTAAAGATAATATTGTGTGTGCTGGTTGGTACCTATTTACTTACATACCTACTTATCTTAAAATCAGGGCATATATAGTATTCAAATATAAACATGTTTCTTAATAATCAAGTTCATGATAATGATCTTGTTAGAATAAATATTTCATAGAATTAAAAAAAAACTAACTAATAAATCTTTTGGAATAACTAAACGTAATTTCTTATTTATTTATTCATACAGACATTGTTTGCTGTAACAAACAAACATTAACTACAGACACAAAAATAAAAGTTAATAAAAATTAATAAATTTAAATATAATATAAAACACCTTGTTTATTTTATAACTTACTTTTTTCTACAACAATTCTTTTCCATATTGTATAATTTCAGACAAATAAAATAATTCGTGACATTAATAAAAATTTATAATTTTTTATTTGAATTTCTTTCAATGACTTCAGTTATTATTTGTAGCAAAATTAATGTTTGTGCCATTTTTTACCTGTTCAAATTTAATCTGAACTTTTTTTTAAATAAATAAATAAAAAATATATTTATGTAACGTATATTTTTTTGTTTAAATATTTGTGTAGAGATTCCCCAGCAAACACCAAGTAGTTTTGTTTATCTTTACTAACCGATTTATGATTCATATGGTGTTAACACCCATACACCTACCTCCCTCCTCCCTTTTGTGAATAGTTGAGTTTTCCTTATTGATATTGTTGAAAAAAATATGATTTCGTCATCAGGTATAATTTAATTAAATAATTTAAATTCATTGGAATTTTAGTTTATGGTTTATTATTCTTAGGGTTTGGGAAAAGTGTAAATCACTTTTGTAAAATACCTCAATTTATTTGTGACTCATTTGTGGTTAAAAAAAAAATTCATCCATAAAGATGTTTTAATTTTTAATTTGTGTTTTAATATTAAACACGTCTTGTGTGTGAAAGAAGAGGATATACATACATACATATGAACATATTTATATAAGTATTAATGTTTTTGTCTTAAGTATTTTTGTTCATTTAAGGAAGTTGAAGAAGTGTGCCAAAATTAACTTATGTGAATATTTAACAAATATTTATATTTTACTTTAAAATATTTGAATTTAAAAAAATAAAAATCAAATGTGTTTGTTATTTTATTATCTGATTGCTTTTAACAAGAAATTGCCTTAATTTTATATAAATTCTTTGATTTATTTCCCTTAAGTTTTGAGTTTGTTATTTAGAGATTATGTTGTTTTATCATTTACGAGGAAGTTTGTATTTACAAAAATGTTATTGTTAATGAAATTCATAAAAAGGTTCTGAACATTTTAAAATATTATTAAAATTTGCTGATATCTATTTGAAGTTGTCATTAATAATAGCAATGAACCTTATCCCAGGTTCACACGCAGCAATTTTTCTTGCCGCAATTCCGAGTTTATAGGAGAGAGAAGAGAATATTAAACTTTTTCATTCTCTTTACCTGTCTCGTCTACAAAGTCAGATTTGCGGAAAAAAAATTGCTGTGTGTGAACCCCGTCTTGGTAAATGTTTTTATTTTATTAATGATTTTTTTTTTTTATTTCTCCTCTAACCGGGAATCCTATTTTATATACCAAATAGTCGAAGCAATTATCAAAAATCGATTTTGTATATAATTAATATATGATATAATTATAAACATTGGAGTTTCACAAAATGATTTTTATATATAAAACCTTTTTTATAATATTTAATTAAAATATTAAGTACCTACCCTTAATATTGAGTTATTTTTATTAAGATCATCAAGTTCTTCCAAACTTTCAACAATTTCATCATCTTTGACAATAGTTGGACTTGTCAGACCTGAAAAGAAAAATAATATAATGTTGCTATAATTATGATCACTTAAATAAAAATAAGTACATATTAATTAAAGAAGCTCTGGAAGATCATTTAAATTTCATTTTATTGTAGAGTTTTTTAATATTGCTACAATATCTAAAGAAATATTAGGCCAAAAAGCAACACTAAAGAATTATATTTCTGTTTGGAAGACCTAAAAAGATCCTCGGTTTTTTGTAAAACTAAAAAATCAACATTGAAACAAATATACTAAGGTTGGATCATACTATTCAAATATTTGTTGAATATAAATAAAAATTGTTTAACTTCTCCATTTTAATTGGAAAATATATTTTATTAATTATTAATCATAGCTAATATTTTACCGAAACTAGTTTGTAATATTTTTCTGTAAAACTAGTGATTAAGCTAATATTGTCAAATATTTGCCAAATGTGAATATAGCTTTAATAAATTTAAATAAAAAAAACTGCCAATATTTAGATTTGACATCTCCAACTTCAATAAAGTTTACTATTGATAATGCCTATTGGAAGTATTTTAAACTTTTAGTGACACTACATTACAAATTTCAAAAAAATCACATGATAAAATATTTTAATATAATTTTTAATCATAAAGATTTTTATACACAGAAAAAAGTCACCAATTATCAAATATATATGAAAATAATTCATTAAATTAAAAACTTGCTCAAATTTGCACCTCTACCAATTACTAAAAACTATAAAAAATACAAAACTGAAAAAAATCCCAATTAATAAATTAATTAAATCAATCAAGTAGATGATTGAATGAATTAAAAATGTGCAAAGGAAAAAAAATCGTACCATAATTTATTTTTTATTTTATTTTTTATTTTATTTTCTATTTTATTTTTTCTTGAACATATTAATTAAATTTTGATGCAAAATTAAACAACTGAATTAATTGTAAAAAAGACGGTAATAATTTTTTCTGTGCATAAAAAGATAATAGGGTTGTTCAATATATGCTGGTAATTAAGTGATTATATAGTAATATTTGTACGATACTTGTTTCAAATTTTATTATTTTCTAACATTGTAAATTAACAGATAATCATATAATTCTGTTTGTAATACAACCACATAATCACATAGCTTGATAACCAGCCTACCATGATAAACCTTAATGTTTATTTATTTTGTTTAAAAATTCAAAAATCGAAATTAGACGTATAAAATTCGAACTATATCACGGTGTATGACACAGTATAAGAATTAGAAATAAATAAAAGTTTTCGAAATTAATAGGATTCGGAAATAAACCCTTCAAGAAATTGACCAATTGACACCTAATGGTCAATTGACACCTTACTCATTAACAAAGTTCCAGTTGGGAACCAATTGATACCACTACACTCACTAAATATGAGTTGAGAGTCGAATTCTAACAGGCATGTTAAGAGCACAGTTATAAACTCGCAGTATATGATTGGTTAGTGTATTATAATAAAAAGGACGATTGACTCGGGGTGCCGCTATTGACATTAAGAAAAACTACAAAATAAAGTTACATATAAATGAATCTAATGTTTAAATGTCCTTTTGAACCAGTTCTGTAAACTGTACCAAGTTGCTAATTAGCCACCTCGAATGACAAACCCATATAAAAGTGTCATGTGACTACTTTTGAACTTTTCCCCTTTACTCTAGGGATGATATTATTTCTATTCAAATACTTGGTTTTATTTATTGCTAAAGCTCGTTTTATAAAGTACAAGATTATCATGGAAGATATATTGGATTTGTCATTTCGTGTGTAGCATTTTAGAGCCCACAAAGTAAATAAATTGTGTTCTGACAATATTCCGAATCGATCTAGTTAGGTCTGTCCGTCTGTCTGTTAAAACAGAAAAGTACTCAAAACTCTTTTAAAAGTTCAAAATTTAAAAAGTTCCATATATCAATCTGACTTATTTTCACTGAAAACTTGTTTACTAGTTTTATTAATTTGTAGTTCTTTTCCTTGCAAATCTAAAAATTTTTGAAACAGTGAAAAAACAACAATTTTGAAATAAAAAGATTATTTATCACTTTTTAGAATTTCATCTTAATTACTTAACTAATTGTATTTTTAAGGAAATTCATAAAAAACATTTAAATATTAAAATAAACAAACTTAAGATAAGTTTATAATTAAAAACATTATTAACAATTATAAAAGAGTTTATGATAATTTATAAAAATACCAGCAGTTACATATACCTATCATTTAATAAAATTATACAATTTATTTCTAACTTTAAATTCATAATGAAAATATGATTTTAATAGAATTAAAAATAGTTACGTTTGAAGAAAACCCATTTTTTCAATACAGTTAAAAACAAATCTATACACTTTCTCTAGAAATGTATCTTAATAAATTTCAAATATTCAACATTTACCTAAATACGTAGAAAATATATTTTTAAACAAATTGTTATCTTTTTTATTATGCATAATTAAACAATATAAAATAAAAACAAGTAACTAAAAAAGACCAGCTGTTATTTAAATCCAATAAAAAATTAATATTCAATTTATTTTTATTAGAAATTATTTTATTGAGCATTTTATTAAGCTGTGATTTACTATTGTGGGTCAATTTAATGCAAATCGGCTTTTCTTAAAATTAACAAACAAAAATTTAATGGCTGATTTATGATATATTTTTGAAAAATTCCAACACCTGTTGCATATTAAATAGATTTTTAAACCTTTTTTTTACCCATTCAAATTGGTTTACTTTTAAATTTAAAACATTTTTTTTTTTTTTTTTTGTGGTTTTTTCCTAATGACTGTTATCAATTGTTAGCTTCTGTTTATATGACGTTTTGACTCATTTGAATTCTTTAGATTTTTGTTAAATGTATTTGAATAAATATTCAAATTTAATGGTTTAATAAAAGTGACTCATGGGTATTCTATAGTATTAGGTTTAAACAATTATATTAGTTATTATTTATCATTTCTGTTTTATTTGTTTAACAAAAATAATATAATCTGCTTTCAAAAATTTTATCTGAAAAATTGTGCGTCTTTCTTTTCTTTTAAATTAATGATTTAAAAAAAATGTGTTTTTCTTTATTAAATCAATTTAACCAAGATTTCTTTTTTCCCTCTCTGTCTCTCTTTTGTTGAACACAAAGAATTGTTTACAAAATTATGATCATGTGTAATAAACAAAGTTTATTGCCTTTTAAATATTTTTCTCCGCATTCTTTATTTAAGATCATAAAATTATTAAATAGTTAAACTGGTGTTATTAAACGGCTTGATGGTTAAATATATCATTGTAAATTGAGATATAAATCTTAAAATTCTTTATTTTTGATTGAGTTGAGAGTTTAGACATGATTTGCAATTTTTGAGACTGCAAGTTGGAAATATGCGTTATAGGTAAAAGGTTAAGGAAAATATCTTCATATCTTTCTCTCAATGTCTCGGATTTTTCTTTAAGAAATGACAAAAGTAATACTTGTAAATTATTGTTGTATAAGTAATCAAAAAACGAGTAATCATTAATAATAATCGAAATTCCCATATAAAGTATATTAAAATTTCGATCGATAACAAATTTCATAATTATCCCTCAGTTCATAACCAAAGAAATCATTGTAAGAATGTGACAACTAACAAATTTATTAGGGGGCCCTCAAACGATTATTTGTGAAACTTTTTGAGGATTTTTAGGTTTTTTAACAAATTTAATAAAAATCAATATTAATAAAAACGTATTCTTTCATTTCATTGTTGCTAAGAGTGCAAAGAGTACAAAATGCACAGTAAAAAATTATCGAAATTAATTGTTTGGTAATTAATTTCTTTAATATTAATGTTTTGAGATAAAGAGGGATGATATGTACATTTTTTACTTCAATTTTAATAAAATTAAGTGTAAGGAAAGCGAAAGTGTTTACAAAAATACGTTTTGTTAAAGAATGAAGATGCATGTTTAACGAATGTTTTATTTATTAAACCCATATTTTCTTTAAGTGCATATTTTTCACCCTCACAAATACAATTACATTTTTAGTGATCCGCCTAACCTGAATTTCGTTATTAGCAAACGTTCGCAAAAAAAGGAACAATTCTCGAAACAAATTGTTAGAAAAGCTGTTGAATATTAAATAAAGAATAAATGTTCGTAACATCAAACTTTTCTCGAATATTTCTCGATAGTAAAACTTTTTCATGTAAAATAAAGGAAGAACAATATTTATTTTTACTATTTTTTTACCGTAATATTTTTAAAACATATAAAAATTAAAAATAATAAAAACAATGCTACTACTTTTTTTGAAATGGAATTAATTATTAATAAAAAATTACATACATATATAGTTGTAAGTTAAACATAACCTTTTACGCATAGTATATTTATTAATTAAAACAACAATTTTAATCTCAAAGTATGTTTTTTATGCTTTTTTAATTTAAATTAACAGTAACTATAAATTAAAAGAGTATTATTGTCTTTCATTTCGAAACAAAATGAAAATATCGAAAACGAATAAATGTTTACTATTAATCGAGATCGAAGGATTTGCTGCCACAAAGTGAGCGACGGGTGAGCTAAAGCAGCTCGTTTTCGGATCGCTAACGATAGTCGTTCTCGAAGGTTTTGTCAGAGCAATGTTTGCGAATTGTTCGAAAACAAGACCACTATCGAAGTTTGTGGTCAGCTGGGAATTCACATCCCTAGTTTAATGTTTCCTTTAAGAGAACTATATTTAAGACTTGAAATGTAAGATCAATAAAAAAGTTAGTGTGTTTTTTTTTAAATATGTGTAAATTTCTTTCACTTTTATAAAAATAAATGAAGATTTTAGTTTTTCATATTTAGGTATTTTTATCTAATTATTGGTAGGTCTTACAAGCTCCTCAATAGGGGACATTAGAAATGTTGAAAGTAGGATATTATTTTGTTTTCGTTATTCTGATTTCCTTGCCAGTAAAAATACTTCAATATAATTTTTTCAGACCCAGGATCTAGTTATGTTTGACAATTTATAGGATAAAGTAAAAAATCGATGAAAAATTTGCAATAAAAAGTTCCACGAGAAAGCAAAAATTTAAAACAATATCTTTTTAAATAAAACTTCATAAATTACAATAAATGAGACACTACAATCCCCTTTTATAGCCAATAAAAATATTTGTATCCACTTTTTTTTATTGCAAATTTATGGCAGATTTAAAGGGTTTTTTTTCCCCTTTCAAAAGCTTTAAAAATCACTATTTTATAGATACTTAATGTATGTATTTTAAAACTTAGTAATCCTGGTTTAATAACAAAACCTGATATAAAACTTAACTCTATGGATGGAAAAGTTCGTAGACAAGCAAAATGTAGCTGACCAATTTTAATCAAAAGAAACTTTTTTAAAGCAAAAAATAAAAAAATAAAGGTGAATAATTTATAGGCGAAATCGATAGTGAGGAGAGTTAAAAAAAAAAATAATAAAAAACAAAAACCAGTAAATATGCAAAAACAAACAAAAAAAATGTATAAAAACTTACCAAGATCTACCAAAACGATAAATGAGAATAAAAATAGTAAAATATGCTGCCATTTAAAAGATTTTGACGACATTTTGTGTAGTTTTTTTTAAACAAAAATCCAAAAGAGCACAATTCTTCTTATTTTTCACAATTTTATATTAGTATTTTATTACAACAGTGTTAACAAGATAAGGTGTTCAAAAATACTCGTACATATGTATTTTTAACGTTAACACTTAAACAATTGATTTTTTTCCTGTTATCAATATTTTTGCACAAGAACTTTTGAAAAAAGTGTACGTGAGATATGATAAAATATAATTATTTATTAACTTGTTGCTTATTTTTGTTCTGTTCTATATTAAAATATTTCTTTAAAAACACTTCGACAGTTTAATGAAATGTTATAAATTAGCAGCTTTTCTAATATTTATTATGAGTAAATAAAATATTTGAATAGATAAACAATAATATCAAGACAAGAGAATAAACAATGTTTTTTTTACGATCTTATGAAAACTTAGTAACAACTTAACGTATTATTATGCCGTTCAAATTAATTTAGCAACCGTTACGATCGAAAATCTAGAGACAACTGTTTTGTTATTATTTATAAATGTGGGCTTTAGAGTTTTGAGTGGATACGTTTGTTAGCTAGTTGCACTTAAACTTGAATGTAAATTTATCTAAAAGCATGTGGTTTAACCAGTTTTACTCACTTAGTTTCTCTCTTAAATTCAATAGTTCTAAAGGTGAGCAAGGTGCCTATATATGTACATATATTCATAAATACATACATATGTATGTATATATTGAAGAATATATGGTATATTTGTAGTTGTCATTAAATATGCTACTATGAAAATATGACATATTTTAAGGCTTAAAAATATATTATTTTATATTTCACTCTAAAATGTATTTTTTAAGTAAAATCATTACTTTAATAGCATTATTCTGTAAAACGAGAACGAAAATTCGTTTCGACAGTTTGTATTGAAAACAACAAAATTGATTTGAATTTATTTTTTGTTTTCAATATAAAATTTCGAAACGTATTTTCTTTCGTTTTATAGAATAAGCCCCTAAATCTACATATTTGGTAGATTTTTATACCCTACATCACCATAGATGATTGGCAGTGCATAATTTTATGAGCATTGGTCCATAATTGTCTATAATTCCCACATAAGATCTATAGATCTTAATATAGCCGTTATATTCTGTGTAAATATTCTTTTATTTTACACTTACTACAAATAATTGGCCCCTTCCCGAATTTTGGTATACATAGGTAAGGGTATTATATGGTCGGACCTGACCACATGATACTCTTGTTGTCACTTTACAAACTTCAAATTTAAATTTAACTCTTTATTGAATTTCAAAATTCAAAAAGCTTTCAAGAACTTTGTAAAAATATATGTTTCAGTTTATGAAATCGATAATTCAAAAATAAAATTACACACGAAAAAAAATGTTATTATTTTCAGTGATTTTAGTGCTAAATTTTGTTGTAATAATAAATAACTTAGTTTTTCTTAAAAAGAAAATTTAATATAAATTCGTAAAAAAAAACATACCAATTAAAATTTATTATAAAAACACATGTCGAATACATTCCTAGGAAAGTCGTGAAAGAGAGTTTCTTGAGAAATAAAAAATTTATAAAGTGTGATATGATCGCCAGAAGAACAGTTATTTTTTAATAAATAACATTAACTATTCAACTTTTTTTGTATCATTATTAGTTTGCGAGTTATAAGGTTACCGATTCTTCCCGTTTTTACCCTTTTTTACCCCCTAAAAATTCGAATTTCCAAAAATTCCGTTTTATTGGATCTATAAGGAGGGAGACCTACCCATGTTCGATTTCAATTTTACGATCAACTTTTTTCATTTCGATTTTCAAAATCGATTAATCGGTACCCAAAATCGATTTAATTTTGAAGTCGATTTTTTATTCATAAAATCAAATAAAATGTATGTGTAACAAAAACATATAAAAATTAAAAGATGAACTAAAAAAATTACTTCAAATATTCAGGCCACAATTTAAATGAATTTTCTCTACTTTCCTAAATCCCTTCGTCGCACTTTGAAAAAATTTCCATACAAATTTTTGAAAAACAAAAACTATTTAGATGAAAAAATTTTCAAAGTGAGAGGAAGTGCTTTACAAAATAAGGCCCTAAATATTTTTTAGTATCTAATATTTTTTAGTATCTGTACGTAAATTTTATGTATACTAAAAAATTGCTTTAAAAGACATGCGAAATCGAAATCGATTTACCATTCCCCAATTAATATGTTTCTATTGTTTTTGTAAAAAGCCAAAGTTAAATTCTTTTAAATTTTGTGTTTTTGTTAATTTATATAAATTTATATAAAAATACATTTTAAAAATATTACTTTCCCAATGGTGTTTTTCCTTATTTTTGTCGAGTCAATTTTTAAAGTTTTATCTTTTCTCAAAAAAAAAAAATGGATAAATAAAATTTTATATTTTCGAAATAATTTAATACACAATTATAAAATGTTTTTTAAATCAATAAAAAATAATTCTTGTCAGGTGTGGGGTTCGAACCCACGCTCCCTCTCGGGAACCAGAGCTTAAATCTGGCGCCTTAGACCGCTCGGCCAACCTGACTTCTTGTTGTACGAGTGACAAAATCATCATATAAGTCTTAGAGGTGGTAACATTTTTATACGTAAAATAAAAAATACCAACAACAAACAGTATTGCCAACATAGAAACAATTATATTTTCAATACTAGTGACATCTACTGTAAAATAATTACATTACGTTCTCAAAAATATTTAAGAAACAAAATATTTTTTATAAAACTTTAATAGTTTTAATTTTAAAACACTTCCTTCCATGCACATATTAAAAAAACTGAATTCTAAAATCTATTACAAAAGAAATATTTATTTAATTTTTTAAAAATATTTACATAAAATTTAATTCATCTCTGTTTGGTGTATAATCGGGTAAAAGTTCCCATATTTTTAGACGCCACCTTTGTCTTCTTTCTTCGGTTTCTTTTTCCAGTTGTAAAATTTGTGGTAGCCTTTGCCAACAATCCAAAACTTTCCATTTTAAATGCCTACAATAAAACATAGAAAATTATGTTTCACAAAGAAAATAAATTAAAAAATCTGCATCCACCCACCATTCATGATGTGATACGGCCTGTTTCATTTTACTTTCCTCAATCATTTGCATACGTTTAGTATACGACCACCATTGTTGGAACATAACTTCGGTCAGTTTAAATTCATGGTAATCTATTGCTACATTTAATTTACTGCGTTCTTCGTACACATAGTGCAACCAAACTTTTACATATTTACGTTTAAGAATTTTCTCATATAATTCATCGGCTTTTTGATTACGTCTAGCTTTAAGTATGCGATAAAGACTAAACCAGGCCTGAAAATAAGTTTTCTTATATAAGGAACGTCGTAGCTCCTCACATTTTTTAATATTGTCCCGTTTACGTTGCAACAAGCGTTTAAAACTTTCCATGCCAACACGTTTAAGCAAGTTGCGTTTGTAAAACTCCTGAGCTTTACGTTGATTTTCCAAATATCTTTGGCGTTCTCGTTCTTTAATGATTTTTGCCATTTTCTCTTGTCGTCGTTTTTCTTTTAAGGCTTCTATGCGTAAACGTTTAGCTTCTTCGTCTTCTAAGCGCTATTTATAAAAAGATTTCAAATCACGTAGATATTTTTAGAAATTAAGACAAAGTAATTACCTTAGCTTCCTCTAGAGCCAATTTTTGTGCCTCTCTCTCAGCTTCCTGTTGTAGTCGTCTTTGTTTGGCTTGTTCATGCTTTATACTTCTTTCCAAGGCTCTTTCTTGCATATTTTGTAAAAATTTAGGCATCAAGAGAGCCTTACCTTGTAGTTTATTTAAATTTTCATCTTCTTCGTCCTTTAGATTACCTATTAATTGCAAACACTTGGCTTTTGCCTTCGATTTGGGATCTCCTGTACGAATAACAGATTTTAATTCATTTTTCAATTCCTGTCGTGCTTCTTTAGCTTCCTCTGACAATTTATGAAGTTTTAATTCCATAATAATACGTTCCTGTCGTTCCAACTTAAGCCTTTGCAAATCAATAATATCTTGTTGAACTTTAATTCTGCAAAAAATATATAAAATATCGTTATAAAATTTCAGAAATTCTTCCCTGCCTGGACACTTACTTGTTTTGATACTTTTTATTTATTTTCATATTTTCCATGGAATTCTTTTTTTCAATATTTTTCTTGTGGTTATCATTGAATCTTGAGTCTATTTCTGTTTTCGTACTATTTTTTAAACGAGCTTTTTCTATGCGTATTTTATCCAAGAAAACATTGATCTTTTTTACCCGATCGGCTCTTCCATCCAGATGCTCTCGCTCGATTTTTTCAATAGTTATGTAATGCACCCATTTAAGGAAATACTTACGCATAATAGATGTTTTGTTATAGGCACGAGATTGAAATAAATGTTCTATAATTTTTGATTGTTCTCTGTTGGAAGATAATTTATCTTCTGTTTCCTCAGAAGAAGTAATTGAAGTGATTATTTCAGGACTCTCTTCCAGCGAAGGTTGACTATAATGAACAACCTTACCGGTTACCATTAAATAATTATTTTCACTACTCGTTTTAAGAGAATTTCCTTTTAAAGTCAAATTTTTTTGAGGTTCCTCTAAAATTTCATCTAATTTTCTTTCCTCCTCCATTTGCAATTCTTTTAAGGCTTCTTCAGCTAAATCGGATATTACGGAGTCAATACCATCACTCGTATTTGAGCATATAGAAGATTCTCTTTGAAGTTGGCACACATTAATGTCCTCATCAAATCTTACACATCTCAAATTGAGCGCCTGCTGTTCTTCTATCACTTGTCTTAGGGGTTTTAAAATCTCATCTGTATTAGCTAAGGGACTTGGTGTCCTCTGGCGTTTCTCTTTGGATTTTGATGAAGATGGCAAATCAAATATTTCTTCATGACTTAAATTTAGTTCATTCATACGTTCCGTCATAAAATCTAAAATATTTTCTTGTGTTTCTGATTTAATCTCCTTGATATCTGGACTATCAGTCGTTAATGATGGTTCCTGGTTCTGCTTTTCCAGATCTTCCTCCTGATCAAATAAATTATTGCTGATATCTATATCATTCTCAAAATCACTACTATGCTTCTCATTTTTTGTTTCAATTAGGTCCTCCTGCTTATTTATTAAATTTAGATGTTTTTCCAATTCTCCGGTAAATAAATCATTTACCTCCTGTAAGGCCTCTATTGGAGTGTTATAGAAATCTTCTATATGTTTATGAGTGGATTCCAAACTATTTATTATTTCAGTATTATCTATTAACAAGGAATGTAACTTTTTATCTGGCACCTTATTATACTTGTGTTGTTTTTGCAAATGCATACGAAATTGCTGTAATTGATTCTCAATATAATGATCTTCTACTGCAATATTATGCTCCTTACATTGCTGCAAATTCTTTGAGTAAGCAACCGTTGCTAGGGGCAATTTTCGAGGTATTTTTTTAAACTAAAATAATAGCAAATTTTTAAAATATATTACAAAATATTTCTTTACTTATGTTTATGTTTTTCAAACCATTTCATGTCTAAGATCCATTACTAGGATAGGATCTAGATTTGATTCCATGTTATTATCACCATTAAGTAAATTTTTTTGATGTCTTCCTATATAATCTATTTCAATGAACTTTTTAATAGCATCTGATTTTAAATTTGTTGAATTATTAGTACAATTTCGTTTGCGTATACGGTCCCATCGTGTTTCCTTGTGGGAAGATAATTTTTCTCGTTTTGGATGTGTCATTTTATATTAATTAAAATTTGTTCACAAATTTTTTAAAAAAATAATCAAAATTTGTGTACACTTCAATTTTTTGTGAGAAATAAATAACAACTTGTTTATATTTAAATACTTTGGGTAGCCAAGGATACTTGGATTTTTCATTCATACAATTAAAGAGCATGATAAAACTAAACAAGGTAGAATTATTAGGGAAATTTGTCATATTCACGTCTTGTAACCGTAATGATTATGAATTTTAACATAAAACTCAACAAATAACCATTATTTTTGATTTTATTTTTTCGTTCAACTTTTAATGATTATGTTTGACTATTATTTTTTCGCTCGAACCGAAACCAATATTCGGCCGAATCCGAAACTAATCGGAACTTTTTAATATGTTTATTGTCATTTGCATCCGATTTGTTTCAGCCATTGTTCTTTAAGAAGATTTATAATAAGAAAAATAATTAATTTTAGTTTAAGAACAAATATTTTTTATTAATGACATTGAAACCAAAATAAAAAAATCACATTTTTTTAAAATACATTTGGTTGGAAAAACGTTAAATAAAAATAAATATAATTTAATTAGAAATACATTTAAATTTAATGTAAAAAGAAATTATGAATAGTCAAAATCAAAAAGTTTTATATTATAGTGACAGAAAAGAAGTTTCTCAGCATTTATTCCTTTCAGATTAGTTCCTCTATCTGTCTGCCAGCAGCACTAGATAATTGTTCACTTGCAACACTCGTAGGTGGAGCAGCAACCATTTTTAAATTTTCGTAAGGACTTGAATACCAATATTCATATATGTTGGATTTTCTGAGTTTTAAAGGCTCACGAATATTCAAAAATTGGTACAAAAATTCGTTTCATTTCCTTTTCCGCGATTTGAAGCTGTGTCTCGTTCAAATATTTATTTATGTATATATGTTTCAATAAATTGAAATCTTTTGTTTAGAGATTCTTTCAGAAGGTTTTTCAAATGTTCGGCATCACCACCTTCATCCATTTTTGATTTTAACATATCAATTAAAGGTATTACCAAAGATACTGATGCAATATCTTCAGACAAATCTACCATCGCCTCGTAAAAACTTTCTAAAACTACCACCATGTTATTTAATAACT